>JAIKVB010000127.1:0-41083 GCA_024679045.1 Phytophthora brassicae | reverse complement strand
GCTCTCGCAGGCTCTCAACCTCTGTACTTTGAGCCTCATGGTGCGACTCCACCTCGCTCAGAGCCTTTCTCGCGGCCTCATGCTCCTCCTCTGACGAAACGACACGCGCTTCCGTCTCGGAAAGCTTCAGCCGGATTTCGCGGCCTCATGCTCCTCCTCTGACGAAACGACACGCGCTTCCGTCTCGGAAAGCTTCAGCCGGATCACCTCGAGCGTCTCCCCCGTCTCCGCCTCTGACGCCTTCATGCTGCTGATCGTCTCCTCCGCTGTCTGCTTCTCGGTCTCACGCTGACTCTGTAGCTGCTGTAGCTCGACTTCCAGCATCTGAACACGCTCTTGAAATTTCTCAGTTTCAGATGAGAGGTTCTGAGCCTCAGTTTTGCTATCAGTCAATGCAAGCTGAGACGCATCGTACAGTTCGGTCAGAGATGCCACGCGCGATTCCGATTCTAACAATTCATGGCGAACGGATTCAAGGGAAATGGTCATATTTGCTTCTGCATCCTTCAGAGAATCAATTTTCTCTTCAGCGAACTTCGTTTCTGCCGAGTGTTGACTTTGCAGATCCGTCATTTCCGCCGTAAGAGCTTCAATCTTTCGCAGCAGATTCTCATTTTCAGCGCTAATAGATTGGAATTCGACATCCAGCTCACTTAGCGTTTTGCTGATTGCATCCCGTTCTGATGTCAGAAAAGTCACACGAGATTCGGATTCAATCAGCTCCTTCTGAGTTGACTCCAACGACTCCGTTGCGCGCTTCACTTCCTCCGTTAATGATTGCACCGTTTGCTCGGCAGCTTGGGCATCCGCTGAACTCTTGCTTCGTAAAGCCTCCAATTGAGTGTTCACTGACTGATTTTTAAGCTGCAGCTCGCCATGCTCAGAGCTGAGAACCTCAAGAGTTAGGTCTCTTTTGCTGAGAGTTTTCTTCGCAGCATCACGCTCTTCCACTAACACCATAACACATCCCTCTGCCTCTGCTAACTCATTACGGAGTGCTGATAACGTCGCTTCTCCTTCGGCTTCTGCGTCTTTGAGACTGCAGATAGTCTCACGCGCAGCTTCTAACTCTGCCGTGCTTGCTGCTTGTGAGTCCGTCAGCTCACTCTCAAGCGCATTAATCTTCTTTTGCAAATCTTCCTGAAGAGCATTTAGCGTCTCGTGGGTCGACTCCTTCTCGTTAAGAGACGTACGAGTGAGTTCGCGTTCATTTTCCAGTGCTGCAACACGCAGTTTAGACTCGGCTAGCTGCTCCTGGATTGCCAGTAACGATTCTTCCGCCTGAACTGACGAATTCTTCAGATTACAAACGGCTTCATCTGCTTCAGCCTTCGCTTCAGTAAGCACCCGAATCATCTCCTCTGTAGTTACTGCGTCGGCTGATGTTTTACTTCGCAAAGTATTTAGCTCAGTTTCGAGTTTCTGAGCCGTGAGATCTAGCTCTCCCTGCTGGGTTGTCAGCATCTCGATCTTCAGGTCCTTAGCAGACAGCTCCTTTCTCGCAGCATCTCTCTCTTCCACCAGAACCATCACGCATGCTTCAGCCTCCGCCAAGTCACGCTTAGCAGCATTCAACGACTCTGTCAGCTTCACTTCTGCATCCTTCAGACTGCAAATGGTTTCTTCGGTAGCAGTAGATTCCTCCGAATGGTTCCGTTGCAGATTCTCAATATCGGTGTTTAGTTTGTCGACCTGATGCTGCAAATCGTCAATTTGAGCAGTAGACTTCTTGAGTACAGACCCATTCTCAAACAGTAGTGTCTTGATCGAGTCGCGCTCTTCCAGAAGTACCGCCCCACGTGTTTCAGCCTCGGACAACGCATCACGGTCCGCCTGTAAAGACAACAAAGCCTTCTCAGCCATCTGCTTCAGAACTGCAATCTTGTTCTCCAACGTGGTGTTCTCAGCAATTTGTGCCTCGAGTTTCGCAGAGACTTCGTCGCTTGCCAACTTATTTTCATCAGCACACTTTCTGAGCTCATCTAGCGTCTTTAAAACTTCGTCCTTCTCTGTTGTGGTTTGAGTAAGTTGATACTGCAAAGCATCAGCCTGTGCAGTCATCTGCTCCAACTCACTATGCATACTTGACGTAGTTTCTTCCAGAGTCAGCTCCAGTTTCAATTTCTCTTCCAAAAGAACAGACACGTTGTCCTCGAGAGACTGCTGCAACACAGCCAGCTTAGTCTTCTCAGCTGATAAGGTTGCAATCTCATTGGTTGCCTTCTCCACTCTTTCCTCCAAAATACTTAATTGTCGGGAGCTTGAATCATTTGCTGCTTCCAGTTCCACTTTCTGTTCTCCCAGATTGCTGAGCTTCACTTCCAGAGAGTTGATGGTCCCTTCAAGCTTCAAGTTTTCCTCATCCAAAGTAGACTTCTCTTCCTCGAGCATGTACATCCTCTCTCTTAACTGGTGAATGTCTTCTTCGGATCGGTACACAGTATCTTCAAGTCTCGCGCGGAGATCCTGCTTTTCCGTCTCAATCTCGGCGATTTTATCGGCTAACTCATTGAGTTGTTCCTCCAACTCTTCATTCGCAAGCTCTTGCGAGTCAGCCATTTCCGCCTTTTGAACTTCAGACATGGCAATCTTGTCCTTTAGCATCGCGATCTCGTTAAATAACCGACTGCGCTCATCCTTCAACATGTTGGTGGTTGTCTTGAACGCATCAAACTCGATGGTCTTTTCCTCCAGTTTACCTCTGCTACGCTCCAGTTTTGACTTGGTCTTCGCAAACTCGTCGGCTAGCTTTTCTCGCTCTTCTTCAACCGCCCGCAATTGCTCTTCGATGGTCGCAATCAAAGCGACTTTCTGCTCTAGTTGCTGCTCCAGTTCTGCGATTTTGTCTTCTGCAACAGAAAGTCGGTCTTCAAGCTCTGTCTTCGCCTGAATACGCTCTTGCAGCGTCGACTCGAGTCCTTGTTTCGCCTCGTAAGCAACTTGAAGCTTCTGCTCCATCTCGATCATCTCAATCAAAGCAGCTTCAAATTCCCGACGCTCGGCATCTAGAGAAGTGCTATTAACGGCACATGTTGGACCGCTAGACCGTGACACCGCCACCAGTTTCTTCTCAAGAGCTGTGAGCTGTTGCTTCTGCTCCAGGAAATTAACCTTCGCTTGAACTAATGAAGAGCGTAACTCCTCGACCTCGCGGTCTTTCTCCTGCCACTCATCAGGCTCAGTCTTGCTGTCTGCCACAGCATGCAGCTCACTAATACGCTCTTCTAGAACGTCATTTTCAATCTTGACATCGTCCAAATCCCGCTTGATCTTGCATTTTTCCTGTTCAGCCTTGACGACAGCGCTGTTCAAGTTAGTAATAACGGATTGGAAATCCTCCTTCTGCATAGCGAAGGCCTCGACTTGGCATCGCAATTGATCCGACTCCTGCTTGAGTTCCGACTCGAGCGTTTTGTTAGCCGAATCAAGTAACTTCAGCTGCACCATCGCTGCATCCAACTCTGATGATTTCTCACGATGGGTCTCCAGTAGAATTTCGTGATCTTGCTTGAGCTTCGATACACCATCCGCTGTCTTTGCTACCTCAAAGATCATGCGCAAATTTTCAGCTTTACAGGCAGTCATTTCCGCCTCCACGGCATGTAATTGAGCCTTTGTGGCCTCCAACTCCCGGTCGAGGTTTGAGTCTCCATTGCAGCTCTCAGCTGTTTCGCCATTTGATGAAATCGAAGCAGCATCCTCGCCGGCTGAAGTGTACTTGTTCGTGTTGGAGCAACCATCAAGACCTCTCGCAGCCAGCTTTTCAATCTCGAACGCACGCTCCTTCAGAACAGTCTCGCACTCTTCAAGCCTAGAAATTAGCTGCTTCTTTTCCGTTTCGTAGCCGCGTATCCGTTCCTGAAGAGTTTCAGCTTCATTCTGAAAGTGTTCCAGTTCTAAACCTGATGAACCTGCAAGTTGTTCTTGAATCTGATCCAGATACAGCTCAAGTTCTGATACTCTCGACGTACAACTCGCATCAACAACCAAACGACGTTCAGCTCCCTGTACCACCACACTTAACGCTTCAATCTTGGTCCTGATAGCAAGAAAATCTTCCTCCAACTGCTGATTCTGTGTCTGAGTATCCTTTAGCTTGTGCGTCTCTTCTTCTAACAAACGACACACATTCCGATGCTTTTCTTCTTCAGCTCGAAGCTCCAGCGTGTGCTCTTCTGCTAGACGCTCCATTTTCTCCTTCAGTTCCTCGATCGTCTTCTCTTTCTCATTTTTCACACCATTCAGTGCGTCAAATTGAGCTTCAAGGGCATCCATCTGCTTGCGAACGAATTCTGCTTCAGTAACTGCCGCGTCAACAGCCTCACGAATCGCTTCTTCTCGTGGAGCTTCCGCCGTCGCCAACTGCTCTGTTAACATGTTAATCTCCTTATTTTTCGTGTCAAAGAGCGATTCGATGCTCTCAAAAGTCAAGTCGATGCCTAATGTCACCAGTAGCTGGTCGCGGATATCCTGCACTTTCTTTACTTCGTCCTCATGTGTCCTCTTGAGTTGGTCATTGTCCCGCAATGTCTGGTTTAAGGAGGACGCCACTTCCATGTACAACGCCTCTGTGTCCTCCTGCTGAGTACGTGCGAACTGCAGCTGATGCGACAAGTCGTCTACCTTGTCCTGCAATGTCCGATTGTCCTCCATTAGCTGTTGTTGCTCTTTCTCTTGCTGCTTCGAGTGCTCCTGCATAGCGTCCACCTGGTGCGTCACGCGGTTTTTTTCCTCCTGGAACACAAGCGCACGTGCCTCCTCCTGCGATAGCTTTGTGGTCGCGTGTCGCAGCTCTTCCTGTGCAGTTTGTAGTTGAGTTTTAATGTGTTTGCCGGCCGTCACAGCCTGCCGCAGCTTGTTCACCAGCTCGCGTTTCTCGCGCTCGAGGCCTGTGGGGAAGACACACGATAGAGTTTTTACAGGTGAGTGACATGGAGGCACCAGCAACATCAACAGGAGCGCGTGAGGGGGAGGAGGGACCCACGCACCAGAGAGAGACGCCTCCTCGCTCTCCTCCGCCATCATAGGATGGAGAGGGGTAATGCCGCGTGGATAAACAGGATCAGTAGTGAGTGACTGGAATGCGGAATTGATGGAAATGGGACGGCATTGGTGGAAATTAGTAAGGTGATAAAGAAAGGGGATGAGACCCAATTCGGATAACAGGATCAGTAGTGAGTGACTGGAATGCGGAATTGATGGAAATGGGACGGCATTGGTGGAAATTGGTGATAAAGAAAGGGATGAGACCCAATTCGGATGAATTTGAGACCCTTTTGGGTTGTTTGGGTCTTTTTGAATTACTGCTTATTCCAGCTAGTATACCATGCTAAAAGCTTCGAAAGAGCTTCCTAGTACACTGGCATGTGGCATCTCCACAGGGAGCTCTTTAGAACTCGATCGTGTTGTGCATTACCATAATTTTGCTAAAAGTTGCAGCACGGAAAAAAGAACTTCCGTTCCGCCCCGCGAGCAGGCGACGCTAGACTTGAAGAAAGTATGATATGCTAATGTAGCCATGAGCTGAACTCTGAAGAGTTCAGCATTCAGTCCACTTTCCTCAGTGCGGTATTAATACAAGTAAAGCGAGAGACTAGTTTCCCGGAAACTACACTCGCAGATTTCTGGCAGGAATGTACAAGCAATAGTGCTGATGCAACTTCTCAGTACTGATTCAGTAGGCGACGCCTACTACCGGTAGGCGTTAGATCATTTACCGGTCTGAGGCACTGCATCACACCTTCTTGAGTAAAAACAGAATTGAGCAAACGAAGCGAGTAAATCCATTCACATTGGTAAATTTAAGGGGTTGTGTGCATATATCCATTGGAAAGGTAAACCCTCACAGCTGAGAGTTAGTTGGAAATGGCGTAAATGAACACAGCCACAAGAATGGGAAGGAGAATGATGAGTGTCGTGCGGTACGATTGGACTTGGCCGTTGAGCTCCGCAACCACCTTCTCGGAAATCGCACGGATCTTCGCAACTTGCGCGGCGTATGCTTGCTTCGACTGCGAGCGCTCGACCTCCAAAGCCTCCAGAGTCTCCGATAGCTGCACACGCACAGTGGCAAGCTCCTGTTTTGTCTTGGCCACCTTCTTCTCCTTAGCTTCAAGACTGGAAGAGAGCTGAGCACGAGCCGCGCTAGCCGCGGATGCATCAGCACGTGCCTTCTTAAGCTGCTTAGCAGCGCTCTCAGCGTCGGCAATCTTGGCGTTCATGAGAGTCTTGGCAGCCTGAGCCGAGTTCTTCCACTTCACGGTGTGCTCGCGAGCATCCTTCAGCTCCTCATTCGCAGCAAGCAGAGAAGTGCACGCCTTCTTGAGCAGCTCTTCGTTCGTGGCGGCCACACCACGCAGGTCCTGAAGCTGGTCAGCAACGCTCGCGCGCTGTGCAACCAGATCATCGTATTGCGATTTCAGCTTCTTCAACTCATTCGAGCGGCTTTCAAGGTCTGCAGACAGCTTCTTCACCTGCGTCTTGTCCCCAGTCGCCTGACTTAAGGCCTTCTCGCTCTCCAGCTTGTGGCGGACCACTTCATCCTTCATCTCAAGCAGCTGACGAGCAGTCTCTTCCTTGTCTGCAATTGCGGTCTTGGCGGTATCCTTCGCCTTTTCCAACTCGGCTACCAGCTCGTCGTTCTGACTTTCGGCGGCCGACTGCAGCTCAGAAATGTGTGCCTTGAGCTTCTCAATCTCTTGGTTTTGGGTTTGCTCCGTTTCCTGCTTCGACGTACGAAGAGCATCACGTTCGACAGATACCTTCTCAGCGCTTTGCTTGGACGCTTCAAGCTCCTTCTCCAGTGTCTGGATGCGCTCCTCCGAGCTAGAAATCTTAACCTCCGCGTCTTTCACCGACGTACGCAGGAGATCAAGCTCAGCAGACGCTTCCTTCGCACTCTCCAACTCTTTCTCCAAAGTCTGAATACGCTCCTTAGAGCTAGACGTCTTCGTCTCGGAAGCACTCAAATCGTTCGTCAGCTTCTCGACCGTAGTGTCCAGCTTCTCCTTATCAGCCTTAAGAGTGGCAATTTCCGCAGTGGCAGTCACCAACTCGGCGGAAATGCTGTCCGTCTTGTCTTGGCGTGAAGAATGCTCAGCAATGGTTTTCTCCGCCTCTGCACGCATCGCCTTCGCATCAGCCTCGATCGCGGCGTTCTGCTCGGTGAGCTTATTATTCGCCAGCTGGAGATCCTCCACCTTCTTCCAAAGCTTGCCTAAATGCGTCTCTCTCGACTCTGTCTCACTCTTGGCCGAATTCAGCTGAGCTTGAGCCTTCTCGAGTTCCTCGCGGGTGGTCTTCGCAGCCTCTTCTGCAGCCCCCAACTTGCTCTTCAGCTGAGTCTTCTCCTCAGTAAGAGCCGACACCTCCTTCTCCAGCTTGGTCCGCTCTTCCCGAAGGCCATTCTCCGCCTCCTGGCTGGCTTTGGCTACATTGGAGCGCTCTGTTTCCAGCTCCTTCTTAAGGTTGGCGATCGCATCTTCCTTCTCCTTGGTGACCGAAGCCACAGTCTCCTTCAGCTTGTCTTGGGCTTTACGCAGCCCCTGCTCCGTCTTTTGCACTTCCTGACTCTTCTGCTCCGCTTTCTTACGTTCCGCCTCAAGCTCCGCCGTGAGTTTAGCCACCGCCTCCTCCTTCTCCTGCGTCAGCGATTGCACCGACTTCTGCAGCGTCTGCGTCATCTCTTCCACCTTCTCCCTCTCCGTCTTAAGACGCATCTCAAGCTTCTCCAATTTCTCGTCACTCTCCTTCTCTTCAGGCTTCTCCTGTTCCCCATTCACCGTCTTGTTCTTCTTCTTCTTGCTCTTCTTGCTCTGCACAACCGGCTCAGTCTGCTCAAGTTCCACTTCTTCTTCCTTGTGCTGCACCAAGTACTTCATCGCCTCCTTGGTGCGTTCAATATGCGTCACCTCCACCTCCAACTTCGTGAGTTTGCCATCTGCCTCGGCCACAAGTCCCTCGAGCCTCTTCGCACGCTGCACGAGCTCGTCCTCCTTGGCGTCCACCAGTTCCATCGTCTCCTCCTTCGTGTCCACCTCAGCGTCCTCCTGCTCGGGTGTCTCAACCTCCTGATTGTCCTCCTCCTCCTTCCACGCCTGCAGCTCCTTGCGCAACCCCACGAGCTTCTTCACCTCCGATGCCACGTCATCCATTTGCACGTCGCTCTTCTCGCTGCGCATCTTCTCTTGCAACACACGCACAGAGGTGGAGCACTCGTCAATGGCCTCCTCCAGCGCCGCGCGGTCCGAGAACGTCGTCGTCATAGCTGAACTTGGGGTCTTCTTGTCACTGGAAAGATATCCGACTGACTGGTTGAGTGGCACTGTTTCGATGGGATAGATGAGCCCAGTATCAGAACAGACCCATTTCCACGGTTGTGAATGGACACCAATTGGTGTGGTGGACGCAAATGTACCGGTAGTTTCTTCCACGGTTTACCAGTCAAGCAAAATATTCGTGTGGTGGACATCAATGTACCGGTAGTCAGCGCAGAAATTCGGTAACCGTTACACTGTACCGGACACCACAGAATGGCACGAGGATGGACCTGGCTGCTGCTGCTTCTGCTGGCAAGTGAGACGGTGGAGGCGAAAGTATCGAGAGTAAGGAAGAGCTGGGCTGCATACAGCAGTGATAAAAAAGGTGCGAGATTCTGAGAGATGGACCTGGCTGCTGCTGCTTCTGCTGGCAAGTGAGACGGTGGAGGCGAAAGTATCGAGAGTGAGGAAGAGCTGGGCTGCATACAGCAGTGATGAAAAAGGTGCGAGATTCTGAGGACTTGTCAGCGTTTCACAATGTAATCATACCGGTATCATATTTCTGTTGGATGTAGAGCTGTACCTGAGTGCAGTGGAGAAAGCCATGACATCGGGCAACCACTTGCTCTTCACGAAGGTTTACATGGACACAGGTAGTTTGAAGCAGGTCGTGGGTACATGTGGCGCGCCTGCGTGGTACCGAAAGTATCTGCTCGGGTACGAGAACATGTTGCGCTCGCTCGACGCGACTTTTAGCGACCTGACGCTGCCGTACTGGGATATTTTCGAGGACGCGGCCAAGCGCGTCTCGACCAGCACAGACTGTCAAGCAATTGAGAGTTGTTCACCTATTCTGCAGGACTTTGGTGGTTGCGAAGGAAACGACTTGACACCTGGATCGTATATCGTGAACGGCATGGCCGTCCCTACTGGCAACTGTGCCAACACCAGTTTGGCTGCACATGCCTGCACAAACGTCAAGAAATGTGAAAAATGCCTTCCAAGAGGTGACTGGGACATTGACCGCTCATCGCTCGAGTTCGGACCCACGACTTTCATAGATTTGATCCGTCATGTTGGTGACGGTAAGAGCTCAAGCAGTAGTGGAGCCTCAGCGATGGACTCGCTCCGCAAGAACGTCCAAAATTCCATTCAGCTAACCCTGCACAGTCTTCTTGGTGGCGTTTATGAGACTCGTGCTGCATCCTTTGACCCGATCTTTCTGAGTCACTAGTACGTTTCTCAATGTGTTGCTTGTTGTCCTCTTTCGTGATGCTAACCCCAATGGTATGTGTGCAGTGCCACGCTCGATATGGTGTACCAGTTTTTCCAGAGCTGCAACCAGAGTATTGCACTGACTGGTTCCTGCAAAAGCAACAGCGATCTAAAGGTTTCTCCAACTGCCACAATTCCCATGAAGCTTCAAGGCACCATTGTGGAAAAGAACACCAAGCTCGGTGCATTTTTCAAGGGTGTGGGCACGACCTTCAAAGCTTTGGACAGATTCACTGTCGAGTACGAAATCGACCCATTCCTGCAGAATATGCTGAAAAAGTATTCACTGCAGTGTGATGCTGACAGCAGCGCTACTGGAGCAATTTCTTACGCCACGATCAAGAGTACTTTTACCGACGCCGCTTCAATAAACACATTGGTAAATGACTTGGCGGCGTGTGACCAGACTTCGAAGCTGAACGGGACAACAAAAGATGTGGCCTCGGCCTTCATCTCCTGTGAGATGCTCTCGTCACTGCAAAACGGCGTCTTGACGAACTTCAGCTCCCCGGTACGTGAGTTTTTCGGTGCTACTCAAGACGATTTGCCCAAGTGCGTGGGGGCACTTGCAGCGGTGACGACGCACGAAGTCACAGTCACGCCGTCGGATTCGTGTCACAAGGCAATTTACAAAGACACCAGCATCAGCACCAAAACGGACTTCGACGCTGTCTCGGATGGGTTTGCCATCGTCACTATTGGCGCAAAGGATGGAAGCGTTCGATACATGAATCCGGCAAACTAAAGTAGCGTTAACCGTGCTCTGCGTAATCATAGTACAGCAATAGATGTGTGCGTGACAAAACACGAAATACGGGACTGCGTTATGCTGGTCAAAGCTATGCATTCACAAAAGTTAACAATGTTATTCATATTTTCCAACCTGAAATTCCACTGGTGATCTGTCCGCAGACCCTCAACGCAAGCCAGATTCCGGTTGTCCAGCCATAGACGAGCACATTAGCTGGAACGACAAAGATATTCTCACATGCAACGACCCGCTTGCTGTCTCCTCGAGCGGTAGCCAGCAGTCCATCGGGTTGCCAGACGTGAGCTCATCCAGCGAAACCTAGATCATACATTCATACATGAGTTCACCTACATAGTATATCGCCCTAAACCAAAATGTGGGTCATCCTCACCTGTGTTCTTCCCATGAACTGGTGGCTCAAAACCTTGTTTTTCTGGTACACAGTACAGTTCAATTTTGCGGGTGGGCCTGAAAACACGGAAGGGAGCAGATTTTCCAGGGCATCAACTGCAGTGTGGTTCTCGTCGTTAATCTCTGCGTTCCATATTTGTGATGCTACACGACTGTCCTGTGCATCAACGCGATGGGAGTTTACACCACTGGCACCATTGCAAAATTGCACACCTCTTGTGGGTCGGGTGGTGTGTCTCCCATGCGTGGGGATAGCAAAGCGGAACACAAACTTACTATCTTCTGCGCTCCAATGAGGATTCACGCCACCTTCACCAACAGGACTTCGATACGTTTGTAGACTCCACTCTTCTGCTGTATCTCGTAGCTTCGATTTTGCATGTGCTAGTTCAATAAACACATACGCATTACTCCAATGTCCCACCCAGCTGCACGAGATTAAATCCTTTGCTTCCACCAACTCGACTGTGATCACTCCAACAAAACGGTGCGGCAGGCCTGCTTCTTGAAACATCGCGTTTCGCTGGCTGCGAGAATATATTTCGACGAGCAGAGGGATCTTTGGCTCTTCTTTTCCAGCGAGACCACGATGGATATGTTGATGAAGTGTTCGATACGAGTGCAGACCATCAAGACGGTACTGGGTAATCGCCGTAACAAGCCAGCCTTCTCCACCTGTACTTTTCCACATCGCCACAAGATCAGGATCTTCAAACACTGAGTCAACGATTCCATCGCAAGTTTCAGGGCAGATAAGGCTCAAGCGGTCCCACCCAAGCTCCACATGCAATGGATGCTGAGCATTGTACATGTACCGGCGAACATTCCCCTCCGCTTCAACCTCCCACGGGTCCACAAACATCATAGACTGAAGATAGAATGAATCCGGGGGAGGTTCATCGTTCGGCTCCGAACCAAATGCAGCACTTTGTAATCGCACTTGTGGTGCGGGCACCTCGCTTGAGGTAGACGCTGCCGAACTAGCCTCACTATCCACATGCGGGTGTTCCTGATGACGATCCATCGGAAACATCTGTGTATCTTCGCCTCGATGTGCAACTAGAAGTCGCAATTTACGCTGTTTACAACAGCGTGACAAGAAAACTTGAATATGTGCGCTGGTGTCCACTTTTGAATCACTTTTAAAGATTTGGTGACTGGCAAACCAGCTGAAAGCATCTCGTAGGACAAAGCTCTTCACGTACACCCTCGGGTCCACGCGAAAACGTCGTAATGTTGTGCGCACGCCAAAACCTGCATGCTGCATCAGCAGCAATACATAATCGTCACTTGCGCTTGCCAACGACGTATGTTGTTCAAAACGCATCCCAATCTCGTGAAGGAAAGCTTGTAGATTATCCGAGCCTTCATCTTCCGTTGATTCAGTAGATTTGACCGGGGCTGCGATATGGACGTCGTTCTTCGAGTCACTTTCGGGGTTATCGATTGGTGCGTCCTCCTCACCATTACCGTCACTAGAAGATTTATGTTGACACTCTGTTTGTTTCACATCAAGATCTGTAGCTGCAGCTTCCTCAAAAGCTGCCGTATCTAGACCGTAAAGCCCACACAAACACGGCACTTCTTTCACCGAGTAGTCAAACTCGCACCTCAAATGTGACTCGATGAGTGCGTACCAACGCTTCAGCCCTTCTAGTGGACCCTCGCCTTGAGCTTTCCACAACTTTTGCGGAGTGAACAGTGAGCTCGCAATGTCTGCTTCAACAACACCGTCGTCAGCATCGATTCCATCTTGAGATGTGGTAAGAAAAACTGTGGCCCGAGCATATAGTGTGCGAAGCACCGACACCATCAGAATCAGAGTGTACATCTTACGAATCTTGAACTGGTTCTGGGTTTCTGCATTCTCCATGCCTCCCCATGACAAGAGTGAAATGTTTTCGTCGCCCAACTGGCGTGCCGCTACAGTGCCAAGGAATGTGTATCCTAGATTTCCTTCAATAATCCGAGTTTTGCGCAATTCACTCGCACTTCCTGCAGGGCGCTGCAATAACCTGCAAAGTAATCGGAGATTCTTCTCGAAAGCAAACGAGCTTAGAGAAGGACCAGGTTCGCCTGTAGACGGGTCGTTAACTGTGCTCGACGTGTAAAACGGCAAGCTGACAGCTAGGCGAACGATGTCAGTCCGTTCCCGCGCCCAACCCAAGAAAATTATCCCCGTACGAACAGCAACGCTGATGTGGGCAATTACACGAGCGGGGATACTTATTTGGCCTTGGGCATCAAGATTTAAAATGAAGCACAGCTGGATTGTAAGACCTTCCCAGTCGCGGTAAACGTCTTCAGCGATAGAGCACGAAGCAAACGTCGAGCACGAGTGTAGCATCGACAAGGACACGTACTCGACCCATTTGCGCAGTGTAGATACCCTACCAAGTTCCGAAAGGAGAAAACACACTTCAACAATGTGAAGATAGGCATGTGGATGCATCACCGCTAGTGCAGCTTCGTAAACGTACTTGCGATCCACTTGGAACTGCTCTGAAAGAGGAGTGCACAACTTGTCCAGAAATTCCCTGTGAAGCGTCACTCGATGGAAATGGTGTTGTCCTGGAGATGTTGACATGGTCATGCTGTTTGTAGGAGAGTCGCTGGCATCACCATGCCGAAACCACATATCCAATTCTGAACGAAAGTGACTAATCATCTCACGTGCTACACGAATGCCAATCATTTTCCCCACGAAAGCAGACGATGCCCACCTCCTACACTCGACATCAGCAATCTGCGCCTTTAGCCACGGCGCTGTTGGAATTGACTTCTCCGAGTCCGATTCCAACGCCCTAGATACCGAAACGGAGTTTGATCGATGACGAAATGCCTTTTTCGCTGTCACAAGTGGATCGATGTGGGGGAGACTGAACTCATCCAAAAAGCTCATGCGTCTGGGAGACCTACTCCAAGCTGCTTGTTTGGCTGTACTTGTAACTGGCGATGTGAGGCAAGCGAGTTTGCTTCCTCGCCTCAAGCTTTGTGGTGAGGACTGAAAGCGAGGTGAGGTAGGGCTTTCTGAAACGCTGCTAAGTTCTTCTTCGGACAGCAACATCAAGTTTTCCTTTTCAATAGTTGAAATCTCAAAGCGGGCATGAAGATTTACCAGATGGCGAGCTTGAAGCATCTCTACGAGTGCTGTGTCACTCAGTCCATTTCGTTTGCAAACGTAAGCCGAAAATGAAAACGCGTGCTCGATATCTGCAGGTGATGCTAACTGAAGACGTCTTTTGCTTGACGAGGTGGTGGCTGGTGACACAGGAACGTCAGGAAAAGCTTGCTGGTGCATTTTCTTCTTGGCCCATCTTAGTAAAGAAGAGTTCACATTTGAATGGAGATGCTGAAAGTAGACCGTGAGCGATGTCAGATTGATGTAAAAATGTGTCGCTCGCATCACACTCGAAACGAGGTTGTTTTTCGTTGGAAGAGTCGTCTCATCGACCCCGAACACGTCAACATCTTGAAATTGTGGAAGCAACACAGCCCACGCTTGCTCAAATTCTTCCAGCCACCACAATGCACAGCTCTCCAACCACACTTCAAATTTTCGACGAAAAAGTGGAATCACATCTTGCTTCAACAATTGCTTCGTGACGTCCCCTGCAGGCGTGATTCCAGCTTGACTCGTAGCGAAATCATGCTGAAGCTTATCGTCCATATTGTACTCAACAAGCCTTGCAATAACCAGTGCCAAGCTTGGGTCTCCAAGACGTACTGCAAGGACACGGATAGCATCTTGAAGGCGTGGAGGTTCGCATAAGAGAAAAAAGGCTGCAGCAGTCTCGTATTTTTTCTTGCTCAGAAGTGAGTACGCGTTCTTGATTGCAGCTGTGCTCCATCGTTTATCAGAAAAGTCATTATCCAAGAAAGAGGACAGAGTCTAATGTCATATGCGTGACGTAGCATTAGTTAGCATAAATCGTCATCAAAATTGGCATGGGAATTCAGAATTACCTGATTTGACTCTGATTGAGTCAGCTTTGCCAATGCACTCAGTACTTTTTTCTTGCCCAAAGCCACGTACAACAGACAAACATCCATCGCATCTTTCGTCCTTGCATACGACACCTTCGCAAACCTGTTAACATTGTGAAAGGGCAATAAGATGATTAGCGACGCTACTCAACATATTTGAACCTTCACAATACACAATCTAACCTTTCAACAATGCCTCGAAGGTCCTTCACATCCTTAATCCAGAGTCCCACCCAAAGAGGGCGGATGTCATCCCATTGCATATTGGGTAGAATGCAATGTTCCCACAAAAACTGCTGTGCATCCGAGTGTAAAGCCCAGAGCAGACCAGACGACGGTGTTTCTTCCAAACTTGGCAACCACATGCAGCTGTCACGCTCGCTATACGAATTTTTCCATTTTGATTTACCCGAAAACGGATCAGCATCGCCATTTTGTAGGTTGCTTGATGAATCATCACTGGTGCCACCCGTATGAGCAAGCACGACGCTCCTTACCGATTTCGAGAATAAGTTCATCGAGAAAAAACGCTTGGCTCCTAAGTCTGCAGCTGAGGCATCAAGATCAAAACCGAGAGACTGAATTGCATCCACAAAATTAAGAAGTGCCTTCATCTCCAGAAAGTGCTCTTCGTTGAATGAAGCAAACAATACCGCCGCGTTCGCTTGGAAGGCATGAGCTTTACCCAATAGCATATAATCGATTGCAGTTAATATCGTTGCAGCCTCGGTTGACAACAACGTACGTTGGTCGGCTTCAGCTGAAGAGGACTCAGTCTCGTCGAAATCGTATCTGGTTTGGCTACTTCTGATCATGGGGGCCGCAAAAAGGTTCTCCGCTTTGTCGATTTTATCACTTCGATGGATAGATGTCGAGTACCTGCCAACCGGCTCCAGCATTCGAGCACAACCTGACGCACTTGATTTTTCTGTATTTGTAGAGCGTACATGGCCAGAATAGGAAAGAACTCCACTGGCCGCACTCGCACGAGCAGAAGGCTCATCCTCCATTACTTTTGCAAGTAGCTTCAGCATTTGAGTAGCATCTTTAAATGCCCTGGAAAACTCGTAAGACGCCCGATCTCCAGCAAGTGACGTGTCTTTTTCTCCAACGCGTGCATGCATGCCAAACATCGTCGTAAGTAAGACATATGGATGCCATACCGGAAGCTTTTGCGGAGACTCAGCAGCCTTCCAGTCCATTGAGTACTGCAAAATACTCCCTGGCTCATCCCACTTACCAATGACCACCGGCATTTCGTTGGAAATGGGTTGAAATGACGGCTGATACCGCCGGAGGTTTTTAAGATGTCCACCTCCAATTAACAGAGCAGACGAGTCGCGGGTGCAATCAAAGAGCGGCTGCGGACTCACAATATCATCGCCAACTTGCGACCAGCGGTGCACATTCGTATCATACTGGTAAATGACAATTGCGGACTCGTACCTTACTGCAAGCGCGTCAACATTGAACTCGACGTGTGAGCTACACCAGCAGAAACCCAAAATATGACCCCGACCATTTGATGGAATGAAATCTTCTAAGCGCAAAATCCCAAGTCCGGACTCCGCCTCTAGCACATGCAACTCTTCTGGTCGATCGGCATGCAGCACTGCCAATCGGTTCGGGTCGTCCACTTCGATGTGACTGATACCATCCCCAACCACCGTAAAAGAATCCCCAATTTGTCTGAAATCTTCAAGCTGATCCGCAGAAACATACCCCCGACGACAAAATGAGCCTGAAGGCTCCCGGTTTTGGTTCCCATTTGACGACGGTGGAGCAGTACTACAACAGACAGGGTGCGAGCTCATCATTGTAAAATGAATAGCATCTCCTACAATTTGGCATCTCCAGTGCTCGATGTTTCCCGTAGCATCACCAACGAAAAGCAAAGAATTCAAACTGTTGCGGGCTTGGACTTTGTTACTGGAGAACGCACGCTGACGGTAGTCTCTTTCACCAGCAATGGAAGTGATGTTATTTCTTTTGTTGATTACTGGGTCTTGAATCTGAAGTGGAACGAGCTCAAACGAAAGGTATCCACCAGCACCAACACCTTTCCACGCACATAGATTTCCGGGCAACGATGTTATTCCAAAAATGATAACGGAGTCTGGTACATACTCGCCATCATCTGCGTAAGCTGGGCATACACATAATACTGACAGCTTGGACGCTACCTTCGTATGAAGCAGTCTTTTCCAGCCACCGTACATAGAAACTGCTCCTGCATGAACCACGCTGTCCGTGCTACGGGGACTTTGTGGATTTTGTATATCCAGTGATGATAGGAAATCTCGTCGAAGATCGGATGCGTAGTCTTCAACAGAGGGCTCAGAAAATTCCAACCCGTTTCCATCATTTTTACTCAACCCTGGTTGAAAAGGAGCTTGCGACTTTGAGGAAGATGTAGCTTCATCTACTGGCGCTCCCGTAATTCCCTGAACGTTTTGTACACACGCTGCTCGAAGCCGCAGTAGCACTGACTCGTCACATGGAATCATGCTAATCAACGCAAATACTTCGTTCACATCCTTCCCCACGACGCTTTTGTTGTTCATGCCTACAAGTTCATCACCCTCCACCACTTCGCTAAGGTATTTGTTGGTGGAGCTGTTCTGTGACACAATCAGCTTTCCCATTCTCTCTTCAAGCTGAATCCCGAGCTCAACATTTGATGGCTTTTCAAATGCCACCTCGTATTCATAGCCGGAATCCCCCGTTGCATAATCATAAAATGTCCAAGGAGATAAGCTGGGTGATCGAGTGAGTTTTCGGTGCTGTCGATTTGGAATCGGTTGGACCTTTGGAGAAGATATAACTGCAATATTCGATCGTGCTGATCGCCCATATACATCAATCGTGCCGGACTTGAAAGCTACTAGGAGTAGCGGAGTAGCTTCAAAGTGCAGCGTCGGCACCCATTGCACGCACAATACTTCCCCACTATCCTGCTCACAGGGCAGTACCCCCGATGGAATGAGCCGAGATTCAGCAGAGAACGCAGAAAACGATACCCAATATACGAGGATTTCATTCCTCCGGGTGCCATCGTGGTCAGACGGGTGTGCGTCGACGCTAGCAATTAGCGGCAGCGATGGATGTGCGGATAACGCCGAGATGGAGCCGAGATGACTCCTATACCAGGACTTCTTTAAAATCTGCGAAGGTCGGTCTCCGTCACCGACAGCGACGTGGAAAGACATCATAATATGGTCGGCACGCTGAAGCACGATACCCAGCTTAGAAGGCATACCGAAAAAATTCTGCGAAAAGTACGCCATAACACAGACTTCCCCTAGTGGTACAGCCACATTTACGACATTCTTGCTGTGGTGACGGTCGTCTTCCCCATTGACTTGAATCTGGAGCGGTGCACGATACCCAGCTTAGAAGGCATACCGAAAAAATTCTGCGAAAAGTACGCCATAACACAGACCTCCCCTAGTGGTACATCCACATTTACGGCATTCTTGCTGTGGTGACGGTCGTCTTCCCCATTGACTTGAATCTGGAGCGGCGTCTCCTCCACAACTGGCGTCGCGGACAGCAGCCCCACAACTCGCCACAACCTCAAAATGCCACTCGGATCCACACCAGAGACCCAGTCCGCGTGGTTGTCCTGTGCGTCGTTCACCACCTGAAAATTCTCGTCACTAATATTCCTGTTCTTTGACATGACCCAGCGAACGTTATCAATCGGAACCGTGGGTTCAAACACAAGCACAGGCTCAAAGTGCACGACTTGGTCTCCATTTTGTTTTTCCGTCCATAGTCGCACGACTCTTGTTGCCGTGCATGTTAGCAGAATTCTCGCTGGTTCAAACCACTGCGCCTTCCTCGTCCCGTCCGTCTCCAAAGCCGAATGCCATTGGGTCGTGGCAGGTTTCCACGAGAAATAGACCACTGACTGCGGGTGTGGGAGCTTCTCTACCCTCTGCAGCTTCTGGGTGGCGTCCGGCTGGCCTAACTTCTTCTGCATCCTCCAGACTTTCACGTATTTGTCCGTCGTCTTCAACGTGGCGAAGACGAAGGCACTGGGCGAGTACTTTGCCAGATCGCAGCTCTCCTCTTGTGCCTTCCACACCACATTGGCTTCTTCTCCACTGTAGCTCTGGGTCCGCACGTCTAGTTTCCCCACGCCCGCCTCAGGTCCGCAAAAAAGCAGCTCGTCGGCGCTGCGGGAGAACGCGAGGCCGCGGATAGAGCCAATCGCTGTATCCAGACGAAGGCGACAGACAGGCGCGAAAACCACACGGCCACGCTCGCTCGGGTCTCGCTGAGGCGTGTGAACCAGCAGCAGCTCGGACGAGAGCGATGCTAATTTGCCGTGGTAGGAGCTCCAGCGCACGAAAGCCACGGGCGATTGGTGGCCCGATGGCGAAAGGCGGGAGAGGAGGATGAAGTCATCGCTATCGTACAGACGGATCTCCGTCTGCGTGGGAACGGCCAGCACGTTGCGGCCATCGATGCGCGTCCAGCTCCAGGCGCGCACAGCCATCGTAGAATGCGGACTTTGGATCTTTGAGACGTTGAACTTTTCTGTCGGAAAACCTTGTAAACACGATGAAGTGATGAATATAGATTTAGAAAGGGGAGACGTCCGGTAGCCACTCCCACTTTTTTAGATTTTTTCAAAACGGTAGACATGACCCATGAGGGGAGAACTTTCATAAATCAGTACTTCTCACTCAGGAAACGATAGATGTGTAATGTAGCAAATCAGTGAAGGAAATAGTAGTACTGCTTTCATATTTGGTGCATATTAGTATAACTAAGGCTTAATATTTACCGGTATATGTACACTGTAACATTTGCTTTTACACATACTATTTTAACACTACCCGTTGCTTGTAGCTTACCAGTGTGCAGCGTTTCAGTGCCTGGCATGAATGGCGCCCATTTCCGGTTCCTTTAGTTTGATGGCACCTGCACTACGCGACCCACGCAAGTACCGGTAGCGACCCGGCCGCCCGAAAACTCGCAAATCACTTAACGCTCAGCACGCTGACCAAGCTTACGGCCCGAAAGTAGTGGCACTGCAAAAAGTGGAGCGGCGACTTGCAAGTCGCCACACCAGCAAGGTATACTCGGTCAAGAGGGAGATAGGTGGTGGGAGCGAAGGCGAGGCCCAACATGCCGCAGTCTTGACCATACTACTTTAAAAATAGTAATTGTTGTATTAATAGTACTACTGCTTTCAGTTCGATCACATTACTGAAAATCACTGAAATATGGGAATTCCTCGCCATATGGAAACGCCCTATCCGCTCCGGCAGCAGATGAGCGTGTTGAGAATATTAAAATACCCGGTGTTGTAGTGTAGTGAGCAGAGCATGCGCCGTTGTCCATGGACAGCAATACATGTACGGTACAAAAAGGGCGCATCTTGTGTCAGGTTCGAATTTTATGTCTGTCCCGTTTACACTCTGGATTCAAAAGACTGATGCGTTGAACGAAAAAGCAGTACCACAAGGTAAGTGGAGTCCACGGTGGATGTTGCAGTCTATTCGGTACGTACACCCGATGTCCATAAACGAAACAAAATACCCATTTTACTAAGGCTAACCCATTAATTCGAGGCAGCAACCTACGAAACTAACTTTTACAGTGAGAGGCTGAAAAACTTTCCGGCCACTGCGGCTGCACACAGACAAAATGCTGCAACGGCTGCTTGGAAGTGGGAACGCTGTTGCTCTCAACGTAGACCAAAAGGATCCGATAAGCCATCGGATCCCTTGCAGCCACAGTTACTTAGCATAGCAATCTATTACTACCAAGTGGAACGCAAAGCTAACTGAGTGTGACGTAAAATTGGGTACTGTGTGCCCATTTACGTCTGTAAACGGCTGCTCAGACTCTGAGACGACCAGGCGATTTTTTCAGTGTGGAAGCCAGCCTAAACACTCACTCTTGCATCTCTTCCGCACTGCCTCGGACCAAAAGGCAACCAGTACGGAAAACTTGACGAAATGGGCAACTGCTGCTCTACCGAGGCGACAGCCGTCGTGACACGGCATTCAAGAGCCGACAAAGATGAGGTGCACGCCGTGCCCTACGCTGCCCTCCCTTCTTCCCCGCAAAAGTTGGAGGACACAGAGCCGCGCGCAAAAGACGAAGAGCCAGCGTCTTCCTCGTCGCCGTCCCGATCGCCTTCCTCGTCCTCCCTTGGCGCTGTACCAGAATCTCCCGAGGACGACTTTGTACCGGCCCATCGACCCAGTAACAAGCACTTGGAGAATACACACCACGTCAAGATCGGTGACTACAACCTGCGTTACTCGTACTACTCAAAGCGTGGCTACTACCCGGAAGGTAGGGCGGTAGAAAGGTAGAACGATGGTAGAGTCCAGTGTTTCTAACGGTTTCCATTATCTCTTTCACAGCCAGGAAAAAAGCCAACCAGGACAGTTACTACTGTGAGACGCACTTTGCCGGAGACGACCAGAAGGCGTTTTTCGCTGTCTTTGACGGCCACGGACAGTACGGAGACATTTGCTCCCAGTTTGCAGCCGAGCAGTTACCCGAGAACATCATCAAGAACTTGGATGAAAACGTGGGCATCTTGCCGGCTCTCACGCGGGCACATGTGCAGACCAACACAGCGGTAAAGCGGTACTATATTTCCTGTTGAAAATGACGAGATAGCAACTAATTTCTGTGTAATATTTAATATCTCTCAGATGCACGAGGCAAGTTTTGACGACTCGATGAGCGGCACGACGTCCATCTCCGTGCTCTTCTGCGGCAACGAGATTCACGTCTCCAATGTTGGCGACTCGAGAGCAATTGTCGCTCAGGAGAATCTCAAGGCCTCAACTCGAGAGGGCGAGGCCAAATTAGTAGCGAAGCCGCTTTCAATCGACCAGACTCCCTTCCGCAAGGTAAGAAGTGGATGCGCTAGAGAGAGTGTGAAACGCTCTTGAGGTTTATTTTACTTTTTATCTTTTTTCAGAGAACTGACATACTGTCATATCCACTTTGTTGCAGGATGAGCGAGTTCGCGTAAAGAAGTGTGGAGCTCGTATTTTAACTGTGGACCAAGTCGAAGGTTTAGAGCCAATTCATGAGAACTGGGGCCTATCGCTTGGCGATGAGATCGATGAAAATGGAGACCCTCCGCGCATTTGGCATCCCTATGGACAATATCCCGTAAGCCAGTGGATGATTTCTTTTTCTGATTTATCATATTTTGTCCAGCACTGATTTTGATTGACTTTTTCGATTTGCGCTTGCAGGGCACAGCATTTACACGCAGTATTGGAGATCTGGTCTCCGAAGAGCTTGGAGTGACGGCCGAGCCTGAAATTCTGTGCAAGGGGTTGAATCCGCACGATAAATTCATTATCGTGGCAAGTGACGGTGTGTTCGAGTTTCTTACGAGCCAGAATGTTGTTGATATCGTAAGCAAGTATGAAAACCCGTCCGAGGCCTGTCATGCTCTTGTAGAGGAGGCGTACAACCGCTGGCTTCAATTTGAAGTACGTACTGATGACATCACCGCGATCTGTATTTACCTGGACGGTGTCACCCCCGCAAAGGAACGTGATGGACCGCGCGGCAGTATTTACGTCGGTGGCGAGGTTTTGGATCTGCAGTCTATGCAAAGACCTGTACGTGGTATCACGAAAAACCACGCTCGCAGAAATACGATTGTTGGAACGGATGCGATTCGATTGTCACTAGCGGAAGCATTTATGGATGATGACGAGGAGCTTGGTATTCCGAGTTTGATTGAAAGCGAAGGGATGTCAAAAGAGGACGAGGAATGGATCAAGCAAGCTGTCCAGGGCAGCTTTTTGTTCAACCATTTGAGCGACAACAAGGTGAGAACACGGCTGCTCGGAAATTTAAACTTACATATTTACTAAGTTGTTCCTTCCTTCCAGATTCACGAAGTTATTTCAGTATTGAAGAAAATCGAGTTTAACGCTGGCGACACTGTGATGCGTCAAGGAGTACCTGGTGACACCTTTTATTTGGTACGCAGTACTTTGTAATATTTTGCACTGTGCTTTTGTCGTTTAACTTGAGCATCGTCACTTTAATCTAATAGGTAGAGACTGGCGAGTTTGAGGCTCGCCACCTGGGAGACACAATTCCTGAACACTCGCCTGAAAATGATTCCTCTCCAGAAATCTATGGTGATATAGTCCAAGTGTACAAAGCCACATCGGATTCTCACCCAGCTTTTGGCGAGCTGGCATTGATTTACCCAAAGCCCCGCGTAAACACGGTGGTAGCCAAGGTGAAGGGAACGCTTTGGGCTTTGGATCGAATTGCCTTCCGCTCCATCCTGATGCGAGGTCGACCTTTACGCGATGTCGTAAGACGACTACGCCAGATCAGCTTGCTGCGGCCTTTGACTGTTGCTCAGACCAACTTGCTTGCTGAGGAGATGCGCTCTGTCGTGTTTGAACCGAATCAAGTCGTTCTTCACGAAGGAATGACTGAACCTGGCTTCTTTCTCATCACCAGCGGCCGCATCGAGTCAACGTCAAAGATGGACAATGTGGCACCTGTCGAGCTTAAGACGTTTGATTACTTTGGAGAAATTGCGCTTGTACGCAGACGGTCTACCAGGTAGGTGTTTACTGCTCCAAATATTGTTAATAATCTGTGTCTGACTGACTTATTGCTTGTGTAGCCAACGATCGATTCGAGCTCTTGAGCGCACGGAATGCCTCTTTATCAGAAAGGATGCACTAGAACTTGCTGTTGGGAAGCTATCCTCCATTCTCGAAAAGGATAAGCTCCGACGGGCACGCAAGGCGCGAATCTCCGAGTCGCAGAAAGAAGCAACGGTTCGGATTTAAGCTGATATCTCACACGAATGTCCTCACACTAACTTCCGTATTTGTATTGCAGACAAATACCTTTGTCCAGTTCGACGATGAAGCTAAGACACCGTTGCCTCAGTCAGTTGATGAGCTGGAGGTTGTTGGCAACGTGATATCAGACCTGACCAATACCGTTCGTCTGGTGGAAGTGAAAGGGTCATCACCTGCGATGTACTTGACGCTTCGGTCAGTCAGCAAGCAGGCGATCATGGATTCTGGCATACAAAAGCATGTCAGTGGTGAACGTGACATCTATGTATCTATGTGCGAGAAGAATGCTCTTGTGCCCCAGCTGTACGGAACGAACTCGAACAAGTCGGACATCCACATGTTGTACGATACTCAAATTGTTGGCACTCTTGAGAGTTTTCTGGATGGCGAACCCCATGGAGAATCTTTCGTGCGTTTCTATGCTGCTCAAGTTGTGTTGGCGCTCGAGTTCTTACACTTGGTACGTCGTTGTGTTCTCTACTGATTATTTTTTCACTTGTAATTAACCCCTTATGCTTGTTAATGTGTAGGAGGGAGTCGTGTCGCGAATGGTTGACCCCACAAATCTCATGGTCGACCGCAGCGGCAACCTTCGTATGATCAACCTCAGGTAGGATTCTGGTCTAATTCAGGTCCTGCTACCAGGCTTGCTAACACAATTTGCCCTCTTTTCGACAGACTATCGAAGTACGTTGGCCGAGGCAGAACTTACACTGTCTGTGGTACCCCTGAGTACCTGGCCCCAGAGCAGATTACTGGCGAAGGTGAGTCTCAGTCTTCTGTGTGATTAACAAGTTTATTATTTTATTGATCTAACCAATGTACTGTTAAAGGCCACAATATTGCTGCAGATTACTGGGCACTTGGCGTGCTCATGTACGAAATGCTCACAGGCGCTACTCCCTTCACTCGGGAAAATGAAAACGATCTGGAGATTCTGAATGATATTGCTTCGTTCCATCCGGATGAACTTGTCTGGCCTGAACACACAAGTGTCGAGTTGAAGGATATCGTCGAAAGTCTGCTAAGCCCGAATCTCGCTCAACGTCTTGGATACTCGGAAGTTCGCGCCAGCGCCTGTGAACCGATCAAGAAGCACCCGTTCTTCGCAGGAACGTCGTGGGAGGCCACAAAGATCGGCTCGTTCTCGGTACACCAAGCAATATTTCTGTTCTCCAAAGCGGGCGCGTGAGGATTTTTCTGACCATGTGTGTTGTTGTATTGTTACCTTGCAGGCACCTCTGGAGCCGGAAGCTGCGGCAGAGTTCAAACAAATTGCAGCGAGTGGAAGTCAAGAGGATTTGAACATCGGCAGCGTCTATACAGGTGACATCGACTGCCTCGCCGGATTCTAGACATGTATAAACGCGCTGCACGCACAGGTTTATCCGTCTATGGACAGATAGCTAACACGAGCAGTTCCCCACTACTAAAATTGAAGTATTTTGTTTTTGCTACCTGATACTCGCAACTTGTCATGATCTGAAGTTCTTCGTGCTCGTCTTAGGACGGGAAAACAAGTGCAGTGATCGTCATATCACCAAAGCACACTGTGCAATCTCGCAGTAAACTCTACAGAAACATGTAAGTGCTGACCAAAAACAAGAGTTTATCACGTACTGCATCATGATCAACACGTTCAGCAATGCTGGGGAAGTAGGTCTCAATCGCTTCGACAGCCTTATCATCAGTCTAACCACACAGACGTCAAAAAGAGACCCCAAAACAGTCATTCAGCAATGCTGGGGAAGTAGGTCTCAATCGCTTCGACAGCCTTATCATCAGTCTAACCACACAAACGTTAAAAGTGACCCCAAACAGTCAACAAGGGCACAACCACAACGTACCAGCAGTACAGACGGCTGGAATTGGATCTCGTCACTGTCCAACTGACACAAATCGCCTCCAGTCTTCCTCACAACCAGCTCCACCTCTTTCTCCAGCGCAAAGTGAAGAACCGTAAGGCGATACTCCTGATACCCTCCATCCGGACAAGCCACACTAACATACAGCAGCACACAATCAATTCCTCCCCCTTCTAGCTCCACCGAAACCTCCACATACCAGTCATCTACGGGGATCTCCTCCCCCATCAGACCCAGTTGCGCACGACTCGAGCCACATACAAAATAACCTTGAAACCAATTACCAGCACTGGGGAAACATAGTGTTGCCCGTCCACTACGACTTGAGAAGGTCACCATCGTCTTTTAAACCAATCAATCACTAGCGATGGAGCTCCACTGCTTAACTGACAACGCGGCACTTGTGCGAGCGGTGCAAAAGCTCAATCTGGGTGTGTTACCCGTGCAACCTCCTGGCTGCTGCTACCGTCGTGCGGAGAAGGATATTCACTGTCTTTCGTGGGCTGCAGTAGTCAATAAAGACGTTGTAAGTGGAGCAGCAGTGGCTGATCTTGAGCTGGAACGGGACGGCCAACGGGTGGTGCAGCTTCGGACACTGGTAGTTCCTGCTCGATATCGTCGTCAAGGGATTGGTCGTCAATTGGTGACGAAAGTTATCAACCAAGCTAAAGAAGTCGAGAACGGAGAGAAAGTCATTTGTGTGCGACTTCATGTCCATGCTGGGAACGACGAGGCGCTGGCGTTCTACAAGGCACTGGGCTTTGTTGAGAAAGCTCAGATCGAAGGCTACTACCGTCGTATGGAACCTACGACTGCTATTGTCATGGAATTTGCTCTGCATTAATTAGTGGAGAAAGATCTGGTGAACAAATAGCTGCAAATTGAATTAATTGCAACAGTACGAGGTTAGTAGTAGGCCTTGAAGGTGGCTTGGGTGAACTCGTCGTAGCTCATGTCGTTTGTCCAGCGTGAGAGCAAAGGTGGCACTCCCTTCGGCAAATTATTCGTCTTGCCAGCCTCAGTAGGATCCTTGTCCTTAGGTACAGCCATCTTCTCATTCGGTAGCGGCTGCATGAACACAGCCAAGGTCTCACGGTTCACTCCTGTGACTTGTGGACCTCGTACAGCGTGGGGCGTGGCTTGTAGTGCTCCTCCTGAGAGGATCTGGGACGTCTCTCCAATCTGGTAAACTAAGTGACCAGGTGGGATGTTGGCTTTGAGGATCTCTCCACTTCGGTTCTTAACGTAGAGTCCTGCATTCGGGTCTGGGTTGGGTACCGTCTCACCTTTAGCGTCTGTAAACATGGCCTGCACAAGTCCAGTGAGCGCTCCGTGGTCGTTGTGCCAGCCACACCAGGCGAACGATTCCTCCACCGTCTTGGCTGCTTCCTGTGTTGCAATCTGTTCGTCCGACAGTGAGTAATAATGCAGCAGTCTGGCCTTGGAGCATTTTCCTGTACTAATGATCCTCTGCAGCCTCCCCTGTTCATAATTTGCACTTGTTTTCTCCACAAATGCATCACACTGATGAGCCACGAGGACTCCCGTGTCCACGATCAACTGACCCAGTGTCATAAAAGCTTGTTCGAGTTCAGGCAGTTCTTTTGGCCAAATATTCGGGTGGTAGAAGGACGGGAACTTGGCCATTAGCTGCTTGTCCCCGTTAGCCAAGTCGTTAGTCTCTGGGTTATTGTAGTACGAACCCTTGGCGTAGTCTGGTTTGCCCTGTAGATTCTCCTTGCCATGACTCCAACCGAGACTGTAGAAAGCTTCGGGAAGTTCGCATTGCTTCTTGACGGCATCCGGAAGATTCGCGAACGCGAAGGCCAAGGGAAGCAACGCACCACGCTTCGCGTTAAGCTCGGGCACGCCACTCACCACAAGAATGCCCATCCCTTCGTAGCCAAACGCCTCCTCAATGACTGAAGATAAGTCCTTGTTGGCGACTAGATCGGCGTACGAGACCACAGGCACGTCACGCGCCTCAACGGATTGGATTGGAGCCATCTTGAGGTCGAGTGGGTAGACGGTAAATTGCGGAATGAAAGTGTACATGTACCGGTAGCTGGGGTACCATTGCAAAGAAGAGGTGGTAACTTACCACTGGTAAGTATTCTGTCAGATAGCAGTTGTCTTGAAGTAGAGAACATGAAGGTGATGAGTGGCCGGAACTGGTTCAACTTCTCCAGGTACGAGCGAGAGGAAAGAGCTTGGCGCTTCAGCACAAGCAGACTTGCCTGCTCTAAACTTGCAAGCGTTTATCATTGCGAAGTCGCTTATAAAGTAGTATTATATTTCGAAGTGCTTCAGTAAATACTATAATAATGTAAGCATATTTTCTGTCACTACTAGGCGTTACCGGTACACTACCGGTAATCTATATTAAAAATAGTTGTATTTAAGCCTATATTACTACATTAGTAATGGTAGTAATATCGGCTTAAATACAACTATTTTTTTACGGTATAAGTATACCTATGCTAATGGTTCATTAGTACATGTACTACTAGGCGTTACACTACCGGTATTCTATATTAAAAAATAGTTGTATTTAAGCCTATATTACTACCATTACTAATGTAGTAATATAGGCTTAAATACAACTATTTTTACGGTATACTACCTAATGGTCCATTAGTAAGCTAATACAGTAATAATATCGACAGCCGATGATTATTGAGTGACGAGTAGTTTCGAAGTAGGATTTCAGGTGATCCTTGCCTCTGACGTACAATGACTGAATGGGATAAATTCGCCGAGAGTGAGGCGGATCAAGAGCTCAAGTCTACGCACATAGAGTGGGTTGACGGCATAATCTTCATTGGGGAATCTCCGTCGATAGAACACAGGTTCTTAACATAAAATCGTAGAGGATGACGTCGTCTACGCCAACTTGCAAGGTTTAATCAGCGTCTATCATTCGGACGAGAACGCCCAAACTTGAGCTTTGGGCAGATGAGCGCTGGGGAAATTCAAAACGGACAACTCGACTGGAAGGCCAACCAGTGGACCATGTTCACTACATTCTATACGTAGCTATCTGGTCACGTTTGGCATGCGCAGAATACAAGAGGTACACTGGGGGAATTTGAGTAATCATCTTTCTGAACAAGAGTCGATTTTAGTGGTACACTGGTGTCTTCTAATTCACGTATTCTACTGGGTTTGCAACTAAGATATGTACTGCCTGGAGGATTTCCAGATCCATTTACTATCGATCTGTAACAGGTTTGGTCGGTGTCCAGTAAGATTAGAATACGAATCTTACATGTAAAACTCGTTTGATTCTAACATTTGCTAAGAAAAAGCCCCGATCGAAGCAGTCGGCATTATAATGAGGTCTGCTGCTATTAATACTCGATCGACATCGATTTCCATTCTCTTGATTAATTCCATCTTCTGATAAGTTGTTAGCTAATACTCGATCGACATCGATTTCCATTCTCTTGATTAATTCCATCTTCTGATAAGTTGTTAGCGAATAGAGTAAATGACATCAATGTAGAACGAAAATCTAGTTGAATCTTGATTGCCGCAAGAAATAAGGCTTGTATAACACTTACCACAAATACTCAATTTACCCACAGGGCCCAAGTCGACTTGGGCGTCTTCTTCCTAACGTACTTCATTGCGAATAAGTGACATTTATTGAATCTCCACTGAGACGAAAGGTGGTATACATCAGAGGGCTTACAGGGACCACACTAATTGTTAAAGCTACAGTACAGGATCAACCGTCATTTACCATTTAAATTTTAGGGCACTTCAACTAGAGTGATGGTCTCTCACTTTTGGAATTGCGCACCCGCTCACCATTGTAACCGCTACACTATACTAGGAAGAGCGTCTGTCTGAAGCTCCCAAGACTTTGGATTCGTCTACATCTCTCTACAAGTTGACTACTAAGTCTTTAGCTATGAGTGTGGCTCCCCGTGCTGCGCCTTCCATGTCGGACAAGTCTAAGATCCTTTCTAGACGAGGCAGCGTCCGAGAAGAGGAAGAATTAGCTGTCGGAGCTGTAATGGTGATGCTCAGTGATAAAACGAGCGATCAAAATGCTGCAGCTTACCGTTTACCCACTGGAGAGAACGGACAGGACGACATAAAGACAATTTCTCCTTGTTTTATGGCAGTTTTAGCCCCGAGTTGTGATACTGCGATGGCTTCACTCCAAAGTCAACCTCCTGGTACGTATTTATTAGTGAAAGAAGAAGACGCAGCAATTACGGTATATCCAAAGTCAACCTCCTGGTACGTATTTATTAGTGAAAGAAGAAGACGCAGCAATTACGGTATATGTGAAATTTCGACAAGCTGTGAGATCTTTAACGTTGGTGAAAGGGAAAGAAGTCAAGAAGAATGACGATGCAATTCAGTTGGCAAAATTACGCAAGAAAGTTGAAAGGGAAAGAAGTCAAGAAGAATGACGATGCAATTCAGTTGGCAAAATTACGCAAGAAAGACTTGGACGTGTTGATGCAGACGCCAGTACACAACTTACGCTTATCTTCCGAGGCCTATTTACTAGTGAAACATTGTTGGAAACGATTTCTACCACAGGTACAAGTTGTTGTCTTTGAATTATGTTGTGAATCACATCTGGACGAAGAAACGAAGCTCGAAGATTGGACTTGTTCCATGATACCATCGTCTAGTTATTCACTGTGTTTAATGCCGGAAGCCTGTGGCTTTTTCATTCTAACTGCATCTGCTACTGGAGCTGATGTATCCACTTCCAATGTTATCCAAATCCGTCAAGTGGAGTTTGATTTTAACAAATACGCGATTACAGTGGCAGATGGAACGCTGAAGCCATCCGCTCTTCTTCTCCCGACGTCCTTCGCGTCTAAACGCTCGTTTGAAGCGAGTTTCACGTAAGTTCGGGTAGGTTGGAAATCCAGAGAACAATAAGTGAGTATTTTACAATTGTTTTTTATATTTCAACAGGTTCAGCGCTATTCGTGACAACCTCGTTTGAAGCGAGTTTCACGTAAGTTCGGGTAGGTTGGAAATCCAGAGAACAATAAGTGAGTTTTTTTACAATTGTTTATATTTTTAACAGGTTCAGCGCTATTCGTGACAATTTTCTATCCCCCGACCTAGTTATACTCAAGGAGACTCAGTTGAATTTGCATCTCTCGCAGCCGTCTTCATTACTCAATTGCATCGATGTCAGCTCAAACGACAATGAGCTGGCGGTACTTACAGCATTTGAGTCGATTTGTAGCTCACTTTTGCCGCATGAACCGCTTCCCGACTCATTTTTGATTGTACTGCACGAGATGCACATACATTTCGAAAACTCTGGTCATCGCTTTAACACAACGCCAAAAGGACTCATTTTTGATTGTACTGCACGAGATGCACATACATTTCGAAAACTCTGGTCATCGCTTTAGCACAACGCCCAAACCAACACAATGGTCAGCCCCAAAAATGAAACTGGTGGGCCGCATTATCCCGATTTTAGTGGAGCTTTTGATCGCTTCTGCTGCTTTTTCAGAGTCGAGAACTAATGAGCTCATGGATGCGTACGCAATAGCTGCTGAAAACAAGAAGAAAGAGACATTTGCTCATTTTGCTCACTCGATGCGATTCGATATCCTCTTCATGGTGGCAAGAAGTGATGACTCCGTGATGTGTCGCTTAACTCATCAACTTTGTCAGTTGCTTGGAGCTCGGATCCGTCTCCCTGCTGAGCTGGTAGATTTTATTCGAGATCTTACGGCATTATTTCCTATTTTCCTACGACTATTTTTGCGAAATCAAGGCATCGGAACACTATGGAGAAACCTGTACCATAACGATCAGAATAAAGATGACGACACCTCGTCATCAGATTCTCGAGCGTCCAGAACTTTTCGTTCTTTTCGCGCTTTACAATCATCCAAAAGTGTCGTAAATCTGCTTCATCGAAAAAGAGAGCGGAAATCGTCGTTTTTTGGGTTGGCTCGGACGCCAGTAACCAAGTCGAGGAAATCCTTGTCACTTGGAACAAATTTGAGCACTTCATCGTTTCTAAGCTCGAAAGCTCTTGCCTTTTTCCGACTGAGCCCATTGTCCGTACACATTTACCTTGGAACGCAGCTTCGTGATGGCTATTTCACGTTTCCAGATATTTGGAGAGAGGATTCAACGCTGATTAACATCACATTTTGCTGCTGCAACGGCGTTTCACGGATAAATACTTCAGAATCATCACGTATCTGTGCACGCCAGCACTTGAAATCATCTGCAAAAGTGGTCACATTTGAGCTAATCTTGCAACTTTCATTGTGCTTTTTGTACCATAAAACGTCGTTTGAAAATTGGGATCGGGATGTTGCCCTGTTGCTTCGTCTTGAAGACATTCACCAGCACCTTTGCAACGAAATAATCGACCTTGTTCAAAGGCAAAGTAAACATCGGGATGTCAAGAAACAGGAGGCGATATTCTGTGAACTTCGGGTCACAATAGCTTGTGCATCGACACTTTTTCGACTTGAACGAAAGCGAAGACAAGAAATGAGTTCTGTAGTTGGAGAGAAGAAGTATTTAAGCTTCATTTATTCCTTCCGAAGTAAACTTCGAGCTTTAAATGAGCGGTTGAAATCGGATGTAAACTGTGATCAAAGCCCCATTGTTGAAAGTGAAGTAAATGACGGTGTCCAGACTGAAGACTCTAATAACTGCTTTTTACAAGCTTTAGCTGAGGTTTTAAAGTGGATTCCAAGGGTGTTATTAGACGAATGGATCGTTCTTTTCCTTAAAGAACTACTACAAACAGTGAATTTGCTGAGTAAAGCTGTTAAGAACGCCTCATTGCCCCAACTTAAACAACTACAACATATCCGTGATATTCACGAGATTTTCCAAGTATTTACGGTCATGTTGAAGCGAGCGAGCGACCTTGATATTCAAACGATTCTTGTACGGGCTATGGGTATGGATTCGTCTTCGATCATCTCACTGCTTCGTTTTGCACTTTCGCCCCATAGTTTAAGTCTGAACGGTGGACGTGATGCAGTTTCTACTCAAGCTCAAGTGCTTAACTTCCTGAATGCTTTTGTAAACCTCGACATAGCGTTACCTGTACAAATTGAGTGGGAGTCCAAGAATCGAAAACAAAATGAAGACGGAAGTTTGGATGAAGATGCAGAGATCATCGAGAAACTTAAGGGAGAACTCCTTATCAGAGTATTGGGGCCTCGCATTACGAGCGACGATAGTGACCAGACGCTGTGGGAGTATCTACAAGAGTTGATGTTTCCGGAAATTGGTTCTAACACGGTTGCCAGCTCCCACACAACATCACGGATGATTAGTATCGCTGTAACATTCCGATCCGAATGTACACCACCAATACCACTTACAGGCATTTGTAGAGAAGATTTCCAGCTGAAAGAAGCTTTTTTCCTCTTGCAGCAAGCGTTATACACAGCACAAGATGCGAGTTCATCAGTTGACTACGCAAACTGTGTTACCAGTCATCTACGACGCATTGAACAGTACTGTGATCGAATGATTGACAACAAAAGCGGCCAAGAGGAACGCGACATGGTGTATCGAATGGTAAAATTAAACTTTCGATGTTTAATCGTTCTTGCAAGTCGGAGATCGCAATTTCCAGAAATTCAAGAAGCATTTAACCGCGCTCGAGTGCTTTCACGAATTTTAAAGCGACTTCAACCCCCAAAAGCACCACATCATGACCCAAATAGTGCACAATCACAGAGTGAACAGACAGAACCAATCACCAGCGATGAGAGCGATAGTGTAATCTTCTTTTTACCTCGGCTTAAAATCCCAAGTCAGTTTAATACTGGAAGATTTGATGGGCTCAACAACTCCATTATGAAATTGCCATTATTAACGCCGGCTTTAAGAGTTGCAGAAGTAAATATGGCGGAGCATTTCATTCTAGCTGAGCCAGGACTTCACGTATTGGCACTTGTACTATTGACATCTTTCGTCATTGGTGATCCCAATCTGGAAATTGATGACAAGCTATGCCCACGTATATCTGTCCCTGGTCATACAGAAACAGATTCTATTGAGCCTCGTGATCTACTTTGGACATTACAGCAACACTTGGCGACTGTAGAAATGGACGCACGATATTTTGAAGCATTAATGGTTGAGATGGATACATTACTAGCTTTCGTGTCTACTGCAAGATTATCAGCGATCCGTTTACTACTGAGATTGTTATGTCCGAACCATTTTGACTACAATTTGTACACAACCCAAGAAGGAGACTACCAACCACGTGAATACATCGCAAAAGGTGCATTTTCTACAGTCTATCGCCAACATCCAGCACTTCCTCGACCTGAAGCTGTAGCTGTAAAAGTTGTTGAGCATCAGAGAAGAGAAGGCGAATTGTGTGCAATCAGTGGATTATTTAACGAAGTCTCGATACTTTCTAAACTTCGTGGCGACCTCGCAGCTACACAACTCGTTGATTTCGGGAATCATCACACAGAGCAGAATTTTGAAATTGTGATGGAATATTGTCCCTGCTCATTGACGGAATGGAGAAATACCATTAAAAGATCCGACTCAGACGTACCCTTCCGTTCCTGTTTGGTAATGATACTGCGTACATTTGATGAAGCGTGTCAAGGTCTGACTCGCATTCATAAAGCAAATATCTGTCACTTCGACATCAAGGTAAAAAACAATCAAACTGTATGATACTATCAATTAGGTACTCACTCGTAATGTGATATTTGCGGCAGAGCGATAATATCCTCGTTCGATCAAGTGCTCGCGAGCTGAGCCGCAAGCTGTTAGAAAATGACGAAGAAGACGAAGCACCAATCAGTGAGTACAAAGGATGGATTTGTTTCGCTGATTTCGGAGAAGCGAAAATCGTGGATGCTGCAAGTTTTCCAGTCCGAACCTTCACGTTCTCCTCGTTATCATCAGGAAATGCAGTTCCTGTTGTAGTTCAAAAACAAGCTGAGAGATTCATGTCGTTATCTCGAACGCGAGGAACGGAAGCTATCAAAAGCCCCGAAGTTCTCAACATTAAAGGCAGTGAACAAGTCAGTGTGAAAGTAACTCTGGCTAGCGATATCTGGTCTCTCGGGTGCTTACTGTACGAATTAGTGACTCAAGAATTGCTCTTCCAGAACGGTAAGTACTGGTTACAAAACCACCAATTTGCTCACAGTCTCACAATATATTGTTTTGTAGATGATTGGGCCAATTTGTATGCCCACCTTGTTGTAACCCATGACCAGCCCGTATTACGTTCCGACCATAAAGAGAAAATGTTCACAGCACTTCAGCCAAGTTGCAAAAAACCACCAATTTGCTCACAGTCTCACAATATATTGTTTTGTAGATGATTGGGCCAATTTGTACTCTCACCTTGTTGTAACCCATGACCAACCCGTTTTACGTTCCGACCATAAAGAGAAAATGTTCACAGCACTTCGGCCAAGTTGCAGCGAAGAAGAAGCAGCGATTAGTAGTTTGTTCGAGCTCTGCAGTAAAATATTAGTCCGAGAGCCAACCAATCGCCCAAGTCTAAAAACGATCACTTCACAAGCTCGTAAGTTACTATTTGAGGTGTACAAGTTGCCAATGTCAGCCAGGGATGAGTCCTTCATCATCAGTCTTAACGAAGAGACTCACACACCTGAAGCTCCACGATCCATGTCAACACTTCAGCCATTTACCACACCAAGACGGAAATGTACTGAAAAACACGACGTAATTGTCCCTGTCCGTCTCTTCTGGAATTTCTTCTTAACTGCTCAAGTCGCTGAAACAGTGGCAGATTGTCTTGGTACTGGTTATAGTCCAGCCTTCATAATGGATACATTCGAGTCCAAGTACGAAGCCGAGTTCGTGCACTTTGTCTACTTGAATTTTCACGAAAGCGCCACCCAACCCGAAAATTTACTGTCAGGTGTAAAAATTCGTGATTTTATCCATGAAATTCACGAAGAAAAACATCGAACATGTTTTTATTTCAACTCGAGCGTCAATTTCCAGCAGATAATCCAATATGCTCCTGTTTACTTTCCAGTATTACAGCGACTACTTCGAGACGAGGCTGGACGAATCATTTTTGTCGCTCTAGGCCAAAACACTGTTGTTTACTTTCCAGTATTACAGCGACTACTTCGAGACGAGGCTGGACGAATCATTTTTGTCGCTCTAGGCCAAAACACTGTAGAAATGAAAGAGCTGAACGACATTCTCATCGAGATGCTCTTCTTCTTCCTTCGTGGAGCGTTCAACTTGTCTCCATTCGACATTCTCAGCTATTTCGCACGAGACTGCGCGCAATTCTTCGCGTATCCTCGTCCCGAGTTCCTCCTGCAACTTACGTCGTATTCTGTCAGTAAAATCGAGGACAGTGCAACGTTAACTTTCGTTTCCTGTCAATGTGGAGCCAATGTGCTTTCTGTTGAGTCGACAGTATTATTTGACGCAAGTGCAAGTCAAACTTGCACTTGTAACCAAGTGACGAACTTCAGAGACTGCGCGTGTTTCCATCCATTTTCAACTGACGAAGTGGATGATGATGATAACGTTTTCCCTGTCGACTGCGTCTTCGAGTACGAATTTTCAGAGGAGCAACTCGTTCTGCCATTTGAGACGCGATCTAAACGACAAGACGAGGTGCAATGGGTCTCTGTGGATTCATCGACAGTCAAGAGAAGCGATGGAGGAGTCCAAGTCCCCATTGTTATGGGTCTCTGTGGATTCATCGACAGTCAAGAGAAGCGATGGAGGAGTCCAAGTCCCCATTGTCTACAAGGACAGCGAACGACGTGCGTCTCGTTTCGAGAAACTCACAGGCAGAGCGAAAGTAGCGGCTGAGGTTAAAGGAGCGGAGCGAACAGCCAACGAGCTGCTGGTGAAAGGTCTTCAGCATCGCGGGAAGCCGTCCGACGCATCCTCCGACTCTTGGGAGCTCTTCGAGTGTCCTCTCTGTCGTCTACCGCTCTGCGCTCTCTGCGAGGGCAAAGTAGCGGTGCCCATGTTACACTATTAAAAATGAATTAACGGAACAATACTATGGATAATGACTTGTCTTGAAGGTGATAAGAAACAGAGAATGGAGTGAGTCTGAGACGGAAGAGGATACTGTTCTCGTATTAAATACAACGGCTCATTCCTTACTTATAAAATAACGTTGTCGACGGTGGTCGTGACACGTGCAGCTTCCATTCTCGGCTGCGACGGCTTCTTGTGTACGTGGCTCTCCGTTGGAGCTTTCTTACTTGAACAGCGACGGGTGGCTAAGGTTCATGCTTCGGCGCCGCTTGAGACCCATGAGTTGGTCGTCGCTGTTGCGCGCCAGGATCTGCTTAACGTTGCTAATGTATTCCTGGCATGGACCGGGCAGCTCCTGACCGCCACGCGTCTTAGCTAACATAAGACACTCCGAGTGGCTGCGGCGGCGGCGTACCGGATCGTCATTGTGCGTGGAGGACGGGGCTGAGCGCGGGTTCAGCACGGGGCTGGATGTCGGACTTGAGTCTTGCTGCGGCTCCGCAGGCTCCTTCGAACTACGGCTCGTGTCTACAGACAGACCCATTGGTTGCCGGGCGTCGATGCCTGTGTCTCCGCAGGCTCCTTCGAACTACGGCTCGTGTCTACAGACAGACCCATGGGTTGCCGGGCGTCGATGCCTGTGGTGGCCTGAAGCATCTCGCTAGTGTGGGAAAAACGGCGGACGAATTCCATTATTGAAGAGTGTTGTTCTTGGGGCTGGGGTTTTGCTCGGGAGCAGTCGGCGCTTGAGGGCAAATTCGCGAATGAGTGAAGTTAACGCGGAGCCTGGGTCCCCCCCGTCAGAAAAAGAACCATCTTTCCCTGCAAAAAATGTTGGATGAGTGTTGATCACTTTCTAGAACATGCAATCGGTTTCAACAGGAGAAAGAGCGTCTCGGATTTGCTGAAATTGTGGCTGAAATGGCTCGCATTGGCTAAAAAAAAGTTCTCTATTAATAGCCTTGTTGAAGTTTGATTGTAGAAAGGTTGCTACGTTATTTTTGGCTGGTAAAAATAACAGCCGTTGGGATGCGGTCGGTACTGTACTGTAGTAGCCGCTCGAAGGGTATCTGGTCGGGTGCTTTCGGCTTGCGAATAATAAAATTCCTAGCAATACAAACTATTTGACGTGCTGCGCGATGTCCACGCTGTTGAAGTTGGAGCAGAGATGTTGACATGGCTCGAAAGTACGAGAAAAAGCAGAGAAACAGCAGGTTCGCACTTGTGCGGCTGTGAAAGGGCGTTTTATTGCGGCTGCTGAGGATCGCGCCTGAGTATTCAATCCCAAACACTTCGAGTTTGAGTTTGCCGTTGGGAAATAGAAAAGCCTGGTAGCTTCGACTGCCTGTCTGATGCCGGGACATAGCCGTGGCGATGAGCGGGGGCATCACCCAAGCAGAAAATTGTTTCCTATGGGAGTTGATGGTCGGGTCTCCTTCGCTGTCTATAGAGCTCTATCGCAGCTTGAAGCGCTCACGATTGTGTTCTATAGAGCTCGATCGCAGCTTGAAGCGCTCACGATTGTGTCTTTCGCACTGAGAATACCAAGTGCGTGCGTGTGTCATCGCAGGTGGCAACGGATTCCGCCGTTGATATTTTACGCCGTTTTATTTTATCTTTTGGGGGATCTAATTGGCTAAAGATGGGGCGTCCCAACTTCAAGGCGTGACTCCAAACCATCAAAGCTGCGAGGGTTGCTAGACACCACGCAGGTCTCTCAATACGAGTCTCAAGTATCGCCTGAGCTCTCCCTCACTCAGAGCTATCACATCTGCGGCATCCTCCTACGTGTGGTGGGAAGGAGCTCAGCCATGATAATTTCATTGAAAAAGAAGGACCCGAGAATGAGAAACGCGACCCGGTCCGGTGCCCATCCCGTCGGCCGTTACTATCTACAGTGTACACTTTTGGTGCTTGGTCTCCCGCATCGATCGCGGAGGACACGAACGAGGACCGTCGTTATAAAGCTGCCTTAGGCCTCTTCCCTAGGCCTGGAGTCTAGGTCAAAGCATTGTGATTGTATTACCGGTACCCGTATATTTGCACGAATGACGATACTCAGTCGGGAGAACCGTAGCTGTATAATATTGAGCGACAATGTTATTTTATCTTGTTCAGGACGACTTGAGGGAGAAACTTGTGATTGCCGAGCAAACCTGGAGTACAAGAGGCCTACAACCTCGAGCAAAACAGCCTGCGAGTGTCTTTCTGGACAAATGGCATGCCGCCACGTGCCGCCATTTACCGCCGTTGCAATCACGGGCGCAATCACCAAAATCCAGCTCGCTATCCGGCTTATCATCCGGATTATCCGGCGGATATGCATGGACGCGCAAAGCAAATCTTCAAATCTTGCATGTTTCTGCTGTGCTCGTTCCGGTGTGGTGGGTGAATGCGATCAGGTGGCGGATACGCAATACCAGGAGTTCCTGAGCAGTTCGGGATGACAATATCTGTGTTGGGTCAACCGCTGTAAGTAGGTGGCTCGAGCTTAATTTGACCCAAAACGTAGCTGCGCAGGATTTGATCTGCGCAGTGGTTGACCAATTTTTCACTCCTTGGATCCCAAAACGTAGCTGCGCAGGATTTGATCTGCGCAGTGGTTGACCAATTTTTCACTCCTTGGACCAGCAGAGTGTGTTTGTTGAAGATCGGTCTTTGCTTCAAAGAACAATCGATGCGCAAATGACACTACCACCCTGTATTGGACAGTAACATTAGAGCATCTTCAGCGGTACGTATCTCTACCGGTATAAGTTTAAATTTGCTACATGTATATGGACCCCAATTGATGCAACGCCGTCCAAGATCGACGCGCAATTGAGACTAGAGCAAAAAGTGTCATATCTAATAGAACTTACCTAGGTCATATCGATTTCACTTCATTGCTGGCAGAATTAGTGTGGCCCATACTAACTGTGCTCTTCGGGTCTCTTTAATCTTTTTCCCCATGCCGAAGTACAGTAGCATGGATTTGATCATAGGTACGAGTTTGCTTGGGATCGACACCGGTAGTTTATGAAGGCGTTTGTATTGAATAATATGAAATACGTAAAAAAGGTCAATTCATTAATCATGCAATATCCGGATACGTACGTGAAGGTTGAGGGCAGGATCGTGGCAAAAATGGACACCCGTCGCCAAAAGTGGTGGCTTTATAATTGCTACTGACAAAAGTGGACCCACCCTAATTCCAGCCACCGCTTTTGGCAAAATTGCTACAGAATGCTCCTTTTTTGTCGAATTCTAAAAGCTGACACGAAAGTAAGACAATCAACATTTCTGTAGGAGCTTGAAGTTCATTGGAATATATGAAATACAGACCGGTTCAAGTTGAACCGGTCTGTATTTCAAATATTCCAATTAGTGATGATTCAACCGATCACCTGTAGGGATTGGTCGGACAACATTACGCTTACTGCTCCAACACTAAGGCTAATACCTCATCATTCCACCCCTGACACGAAACGTCATCCTTGACTTGATATCGACCCCTCTGCAGCTTAATTTGTTGTTGATGCGCGTTAGCTGGAAGGCGTCAGCAATCCGTCGAACAGCCTGTTACCAAACAACAGTACCGGTAAGTTCAAAAGTTTGTAAGTGCGAAAAATGGGTGTTATCAAACCACCGTTGTGATCTAAACAGAAGGAGCTAATAAATAAAGGGAAAATGTCTAAAGAGGTATGAAATCCGAACTTAAATGCTAAACGTGTATGTGCCGTCTAAACCTAGCCTGTACCGAGGCAGTCGGTATTGCTGCATACACTGCATACACGTTTTGTCACACGTTTGGAGAGTGCATACACGTTTGTACGAGCGTTGTTCGAAATGGAATGTTGGAGGATAAATTCTTTTTATTAGGAGTCTGTTGAGGTAGCGGGAAGCCTTCAGCACTGCCTAGACATGTAGTAAATCTTGCTAACAGTACGTATGTTGCCACCATTACCGGAAACATGAGCTCGACTTGGTCGATGGACTCTGAGCTCGCGTGGGTCGCCGCACACAAATGCGTACTAATAGTACTCAATTGTGTCCCCAGCGTGAATCTCTCCGTAGGGGAGCTCTGCATCCGAAAGGCCAGCCATCCCAACTACCCCTACAGGTTTGTTCTTCAGAAAAAGAAAATTGGCGAATGTGTATAGGAGCTGATTGGAAGTGCCCTAAGTGAAGTGCTTCGGTTAAAAATCAAGGAAAGACGTGTGGTTCAAGGATAGGCATGTGGGGTAGCATCGCCAGCGTACAGTGGCCGAGTTATTAATAATTTTCTGGGCGGCATCGACAAGCAGTCACCCTCAGTGACTGATATGTGCACTCATACACTTTTGAAAACGGACATACCTCTTTAGACAAAATATTGCCATATGAATACCGCACACACATACCGACAAAACGTTACACGTTTGGCATTTATATTCGGATTTCCAGGAATCTCCTCATGGTAGTCTGCACATAAAAAGACAAAATACCCATTTGGAGGTTTCCCAAACTACCCATTGTCAACCAGTAGTTTTCCTGCGTGCTGATACGTCGTGAGATTAAACGTCAGTTCTCGAGCGACCAAGAACTACTTCCGACAAGCAGCTGCGTTCTCATTGCTATGGCGCCCCCAGCAACCACAACAGGCAGAGGTCACAGCCGTCGCATGTGTGGTGTAGTGAACACGAGATTCGGTCGGAGCCTCAACTAGGTCATCCTATACTAGAC
>JAIKVB010000126.1:0-41200 GCA_024679045.1 Phytophthora brassicae | reverse complement strand
AATCAAGGAACAACACGAGGCGTTGTCTCGATGATGTGGAGATTCGCGATAAAGCGACTGCGCTCTGCAAATCTCCCACAGGAAAGCGATTTTCCAGTCTAGGTCGTTATTTCTGAATCAGACCGTCACACAGGAATCGAGAGCAAGTCCAAGTGGCGTTGGGTCTCGGCATCTCTTCATCCTGGTGCGCTATAACGAAGAACATGAAGAAGAATGAACGTCAAGTATCGTTACCGTATTGTGGATGAAGTGAGGCGCTGTGGACGAATGTACTACAATTCCAACGTCAGAAGGGGAAGGAAAATCGCCGCCGCTGTGGCGAACTTGCCCGCAGTTCTGGATGCGTCTGATGAGGCAGGCGACGTTGGTACATGTACAGTATTCCGAAGTTTCAGTGTCGATGTCAGCGACTCCCTGAGCTTCAAAGTGTACAACATCTACTATAATGTATTGCAGCAACGAGTCGTTTACAAAAGTGGAGGTTTTCAGTAACGCTTGACCACAACACAACTTCCGCGACTGATTGGCTCGCAGTTCAGGCTACCTGTCAGGCAGCCCAATTGTCTGTTGGTGGTACAAGATTTTGTGGCAGTTCCCAGATTCCCCTGAAACTTTTTTCGAGGCGACCTCTTGGAATCTCGACGTTTACTACGTGAAGTCTCGTTGCTACCGACGAGAGGAACAGCCGGAAACGGAGTGACGCTGACGAGCTTCTCACTTGAAGTCAGGCCTCAACTCGCCACGCCGCCGAGTCACAAGGTGCGGATCGGGAAATGAACGGCTGACACACTCCACGAGCTTTTTCTTAAGTGAACGCGCAAACACTGGAGTACCACCAAATCACCAAAGCGACCAAGCAGAAGTAGCTCTTGCTCTGTACTATTAAGCCCCGAAAGTGCAGCTTTTAAGCAGAGAACCCGGGTCTGTCTCACACTTCAACGTTGACTCCAAACAACCCAAATAATGCTGCTCAGTTTTCAATTTGACTTGAACCAGCAACGATGATCTCCACCCTCCGCTGCCGTGTCTTTAGCAGAAAGCAAGCATTCGCCCACGCTACCATCTCGTCCATCACGTCTGAAAGACCGTCAACGGCACTCCAGAAACTCAGCAACAAGCGACCAACGAGTTCCGTGGCAGTCGAAGCTCGTGACGATGACGAAGTAGGAGATTTCTCTCTTGTACGTCTCAATCCATCTCAGTCTGGCTTCACTCTTATGCGAACGCCCATCGTTAACAAAGGCTTAACGTACACTGACGAGGAACGAACGAGATTCAAACTTCGAGGTCTTTTGCCTGTGGCCGTCACGTCCATCGGACTCGAGACAGAGCGCGCGATGATGCAATTGCGCCGCAAAACGTCAGCTATTGAAAAGTACCTTTTCTTACAGAATATGCAGGACACCAACGAAGACGTTTACTACCGGATGCTCATGGAGAATATTGTTGAGCTCATGCCCATCGTGTACACCCCAACAGTAGGTCAGGCTTGCCAGGAGTACAGCCACATCTATCGCCAGACCCCGCGAGGTTTGTACATTTCCATTGATGATATTGGCCACGTGGCTGAAATCCTCGACAATTGGCCGGAGAAAGACATCCGCGCCATTGTTTTCACTGACGGTGAGCGTATCTTGGGTCTTGGTGACCAAGGAGCTAATGGTATGGGTATTCCAGTGGGAAAACTGGCCCTGTACACTGCTTGTGCTGGTGTTCCGCCTCAGATGTGTCTGCCAGTTGTGCTGGACTGCGGCACAGACAACGACGAATACCTTGCCGACCCTTTCTACATTGGTCTGCGTCAGAAACGCGTCCGTGGTGAGAAGTTTGAGGAGCTCGTGGAGGAATTTATGAATGCTGCTAAGGCCAAATACGGTGACAAAGTGTTGCTGCAGTTCGAGGACTTTGGCAACTCGACCGCCTTCAACCTACTGCACAAGTATCAGGATACCCATTGTACATTCAATGACGATATCCAAGGCACAGCTGCGGTTGTGCTTGCTGGTCTATTGGCTGCTGTTCCTCTGTCGGGGAAGTCGATTTCAGAGCAGAAATTTGTTTTCTTAGGTGCTGGCACTGCTGGTACGGGTATCGCTGATCTAATCGCGATGGCGATTTCGCGTGAGACTGGCAAAACGGTGGAGGAGTCCCGTAAACAGATTTGGCTCGTAGATTCCCGTGGCTTGGTCGTAGAATCTCGTAAGGACTCGCTACAGCACCACAAGCTTCCGTATGCACATGATGCACCCGCATGCGCGAACTTGGTAGAAACTCTCGACCGTATGAAGCCTACAGCTCTCATCGGTGTTTGCACTATCACTAAGGCTTTCAACGAGGAAATTTGCAAGAAGATGTCTGAGATTAACGAACGTCCCATCATTTTTGCACTAAGCAACCCCACATCCAAGGCTGAATGCACAGCCGAAGAGGCCTACACATTCACAGATGGCAAGTGTATTTTCGCCAGTGGTAGTCCATTTGACCCCGTGAAGATTAACGGCAAACTTTGCGTTCCTGGCCAAGGCAACAATTCGTATATTTTCCCTGGTGTTGGTCTGGGTGTTGTTGCTGCTGGTTTGACCCACGTGAACGATGAGATTATGATCATCGCTGCCAATACGCTCGCAAATCTTACGACTTGTGCTGATCTAGAGACTGGTTGTGTTTACCCTCCATTGTCCAATATCCGAGAAGTCTCACTGAAGATTGCAGAGGCTGTGGCTGATTATGGATATGAACAGGGCTTTGCTACCGTTCCGAAGCCAGAGAACCTGACCCAATACCTTCATGACTTTATGTATAACCCGTGAGATTCTGCTTGTTTCTAAAATCTTTAGTAATTGAGACTGGTACGCTCAATGGTGTTGTCTTTCTCGTACTTGGAAGTATCAGTTTATCATTACAGTAATTGCTATTACCTCACTAATCTACCAGAGTAGCTTCTTCAGTTTTCAACAAGTCGAAAGGTACCTGGCAGAACTCTGCAAAACGAGCAGCTACAGCTTTCAGGTCATCAAATCCAGTATTTGGATGTAACCTTGACATAGCAATTCGAACGGAATCGTCATAAATGTCTTCCGATAGCACTTTAACAGCACTCAGATCCACTTCATCGCTTGTATCGATGGTTTCTGACGTGGCTAGTGGTGCTGTAGCGTTATCAGATTCATCAACAGAGTCATTGTAGATTTCTGCTGCTTCATCTTGTCTCGCTGTCAAGCATCGCAACTTTCGCACTCGTAACTCTTCTTGTGCATTCTGAGCCACCATTACCAGAAATGCCATAGCTTTACGTCGAGATATGATATGAGCTCTTGCCCGTGTCGCGATATCACAAAGAGATTTCATACAATGCTGTTGTCTCCTGGCTAGAACTCGAGCCTTTTCCGCCGTTAAGAGCCATTCCTCTCGTGCTCGATCTTTCCTAACACGTGTGCGAGGCGTGATGATTTCTTGTTTATGCTCAAGTAGATTCGGAGCGCTGCAAGATCCCTCCAATGTCGATAGTTCATGAGCATCAGAGGCTTCAGTTTCACAAGAAGTAAGCTCAACAGACGAAGAAGAGCGTTTGTTCAGTTTGGTGGCAGCTCGTTCACTTCCCGAACGCACCCACTCAGACACGCTATGATGCGAAAAGTGCGTCATATCATGTCGAATGAGGTCATCGATCAGTTGTTTTAGCTGAACGACGTTACCTGAGCTCAATAGTGCTGCTTCCACTTGATGCTGCTCCGTATACGCATCTAAAAAAACCTTGTACTTCAGAAAGACTTGGTTGTCAATAGACACCCGATCGGCGGGAGAAATGCAGAGAGTCATGCGAACATCATCGTCCAAATCACAAACGCCAGTGATAACTTGAACAAGTTTGACGAAACTCTCCCAGTGAATCAAACCGTGCTGTTGAGGATCTAGCTGTTGCAGTACTTCCAACATGTCAATACGAGCCTTCTGACAACGTCTTACCAGTAGCTCCAGCAGATTTGGTGTCAAAATATGATTGTCCGTCAGTGTAGCTATCGTAGCTGTCTCTGTTTTGTATACTTCGGTGACGATGGCGTCCCCATTTTCACATTTAGGTGCAACTTCTACCCGTTCTGAAGCTGGTATTCTCTTTCGATGTGGCGCTGGAGCTTGGACCACCGGAGTAGATGGTATAGCAGGCTCTCGAAGTGTCATGGATCTTGGAGAAACCATTTTCAATGGGGAACGACGTTCTTTAGCTCTGGCAATCGCTGCCTTTCGCAATTCTTGTTGTTGTTGGTGAACTGCAACCACTTTTTCAAGATTCTTTAACGCATCTACAGCTTGAGGATAATCATTCACAATTGATTCAAAGTGCATTCTTGCTTCTTCAAGCTCACCGACCAACGTGAGCACACAGCCAAGTTTGTAAATCGCGTAGAGATCGTGAGGATTTAACTCCAGCGCGAGACGAAACTCACCAATACTTGATACTAAGTCTTCAGCTGCTTCATACGCACAAGCCAAATTAATTCGTAGTCTGAAGCTCACTTCATCATTTCCCACTGACGATAGTGCCAGCACATACAACTCTATAGCACGCTGTAATTCTCCTTTTGAGTGTAAGCGAACGGCAGCCTTCGTGACCATTTTTAACTTCTGGATTGGCTCTAGATTTGTGTGATTTTGTGGTAGTGACCGCCACCACCACTCAAAGCCACTCACGGAGTTAATACACTCCGGATTCCACGAGTATTTCTCAGACACAATCACTCTAGAATTGCTGAGACTGTTGACGCTTGGACTTTGCGGAGGTGATCCGAAAAGTGGCTCAAGAGTTCGATTCGCTTCGATGTCCATACTTCGCTCGATTCGAGAATGCGGGGCATTAGGTGTGTTGCAGCGATATCGTTGTCCATCAACAGCACCAAGCTTTGGCATACTAAAAATCTTGGCGCGCTGACTTTGTTTAAGTGGAGAAGTTGGTGGTCGTGCTAACGGTAACTTCATGGGGCTGTAAGGAGATGGTGCTTCTTGATACAACGTGGATATTGTTGTGGTTGGAGAGAAAAATGGACGGTATGGGCTTTGAACTCGATGACATCCGTTCAACAACAGAGGAAGAGCTGATCCGCCATCAGAACCCCGTAATGGTGATGTAGCTAGTCGTAGTGGACTAGTTTCTCCTCTAAAACCCGTATCACGTTGTCGATCTCCTTCGAATGTTTGATTCAAAACAATTGGTGGTGAAATTGGCATTTCCTGTGAGAAACACTCAAGCAATCTCGCAGCCAGTTCACACAGCGTCGAATTATCGTGATGACGCTTTTGCAACGAAAGCACAAACATGTTGGGCTGCCAGAAATGCCCTTGGGCAGCAATTTTGCACGAATTGACCACCACAGAGCTGTTTTCTTCAGCGAGAAGCACCAGGAGACGTAAACACGCAATCTGCAGCGGGAAACAATGCAACATAGCAATTACGTCACTTGCCTATGGTAAAACATGAATTTCTACAGACAGAACTGCAACTTACACGCTTCTGAGTCTCCGTGAACTCAATCAAGAACCGAAAAACACAACCCCCAAAGCCTCGAAAACGAATTAGTCAGTCCAGTACCAGAGAAAAACATCAAGCGAAGGAAAGATTCATCCATACCTGATCGAAGTGCATGTTCACGGATCGATGTACACTGCAGCAGTTCCCAGGCTTCAGCTAGTAGATCCTCCTTAAAAACACACACATATTGTGTTAACTGCTTTATAATAAACTAGATCTGTAGCATAGATCTGTAGCGTACCATGTTATTGTGTGGACATCGGTCGGCGGAGGCTGCGTACAATAGCGCAGCCATGGGATCCACGACGTTTGTAGAAAAGGGCGATTCGGAGTGTGGCAATGGAGCTGAGCGCAGCCTCTCCACGATCGTCTCTCGGTGCTTTTTCATGATGTTTTTGGCTTGTGGAGATGCAGCTGAAGTAATCATGCGGCTTTTCTGGAAAAAGCTGTTCATCCAAAGACTGTTGCGCTCCAGTAGGGACAATTCCACACTGAAATTCGGATGTAAACGCGCGTAGCGGCCCAACCAGCGACGATTTACAGCCACGAGCGCCTCAAAGACGCCATCCCCTTCTACGTCTCCGTCCATGACACTGAAGAGTGAAGTGAAGGAGTGAAGGTGCCTCTTGTTTCCTTTTTCGTAACCACTTCAATGACGATTTACGTAGGTGAACAAAAATGAACAAAACAGGGTTGATAGACTTCTTCTATTTAAAAATGGGATGATGATACCAGGTACAAAGACTCAAATGCGAATGTGCAGGCCGGCACCCTTGTCAGTTCAATAACGGCTGTATGAGCATGTGTCGAGTGACCTATTAATGCGAAAACACAAATCTATGCTATCTTACGGTGTGTGTCGCTCAGGCAACAGCCACGGCTTTAGTCGTTTTTTTCCAGTTATTGAGTGTACAGTAACATAGCCAAACATGCATCATATCTACAACACATAACCTGTGGGTTATAATACACACATTATTAGGTAAGGCCTTCTTCTGTCATCTCATTACTTATAGATTATCAGTATTAATGCATATTACAAACTGCGTATTCACATTCATTACAATATTGAATTCCAGTCTAGTGTGTCGAAAGACGGCTCCATTTACATTGTACCTTCGTTAGCTATAAATAACATTCAGTCCCGTCAGGAAGCAAATTAAGGCAGTCACCCTCGACGCAGCCCCCGCCTACCTGACAATCACTCTTGTCAATGGAGGCTTCCGCATCCTCCGTGTCTGCGACGGAGCTTCCTACGCAGGGACGTGACCTGTTACTCGGCGCTCTCTCGAACGGCAGCAATCCCAATACTAATACCAATAACAGAAGCAATCTAGACGATCTACTCGTCGACTCGTCAGCGTCGACACCTGCCGCCGTGACGCACGAAGTCCATTGGGAAGGTTATGTGCGCAAGAAAGGGGACTGGCTGCCTCGTTGGGAGGAGCGTTACCTTATTCTGGACGGAGCCACACTAACGTACTACAATTCCAAGGAAGAAGCTCGTAGTGCGCGCAATTTACGCGGTCGTATGATCATCAGCAAAGTGCGACCCGAGAACTACGGCAAAGCCCACGGGTTCCTATTGGAGACTCAAGGTCACAAACATTTCCATTTATGTTGTGCGACAGAGTTGGAGAAGGATATGTGGGTGGAAATGATGCAGGCTGCTATTGAAGAAGGTGTACGTCATACAAGAAGCAGTATGTCCACAGAAGGGATGGAGACGTTACAGATGCAGACGTCACCTACACAAGTGGATCTTCGAGGTTTCTACTTGGCTTTCCGTCAGCTTCTCATCTCCCACTCGTCTTCGCCTCAATTCTTTCCTAAACTGTCGAGAGATGTGGTGCTTACGTCCAATTATGCACCTACAGTACCTTTCTGGGGGGAATATCATGGTCTGGATGGTGTTTTACACTTCTTTTCCATTTTGTATGAGACGGTGGAGATCACAGCCTTCTTTGTGACAGATATTGCTCAGGCTAAAGAAGGTTGTACAGCAGTTGTAGCTGGTCGAGAGACGATGAAGAACCGAGATAATGGACGGAAATTCACGCAGCAATGGCAACACACGATCGAATTTGCACCTGACGGACGCGTCAAGAGTCTCACGATCTGCGCTGATCCCATCGCAGCTTCTGCGGTCTTCGGCTGCAGTGCCACATCCAGTTTGTCACTCCCTATGGCTGCAGTAGTGGGCAATACAGTCCACGACAACCCAGCAGGAAAGCTTCACCTTGTTGTCTTCCGTGGTGAACAGATTTCCGACCAAGGATTCATTGACGATGAAGAACAGGAAGGAAACGATGACAAGCAACCGTCAACGCGGCGTGTGTTTCTAGGGCTGCGACTAGTGACGGACGGCAAGACGAACGTCTACGCGCCCACGTCATCTGCAAACTGCGTCGCGCGGACTCGTACGTGCGATTCAGAAGAGGCGCGAGACCCCAAGTGGAACTCAAAGCACGAGATTCCGTTTGCGGGATCGTCTCGAGGTAAACCGTGTTTTATCCTCATTGAAGCGTGGGAAGTTAAAGACAGCGATGGTTCTGGAGAGGCGTCAGAGCGTGTAGTTGGTGTGGCTAAAGTCAATTTAGCACCGTTCCTGGCTCTGGCCAGTACGTCGCGAACAGTTCGAGAGAGTGTGATTCACTCCGACATTGCACGTGGTGCTGTACCCCAGTGGTACACGTTGCTGTCTGCGAGTGAGACCAAATTTACGTGTGGGCGAGTGCAGCTCAGCATCAGTTTCGAGGCTTCAATGTCCTCGTTCACTGCCATGTCACGCTCTAACCTTGCTACTGCCAGAAGTGGCATCGATCTCAGCATCAGTTTCGAGGCTTCAATGTCCTCGTTCACTGCCATGTCACGCTCTAACCTTGCTAGTGCCAGGAGTGGCATTGACGAGAACTCCCCCAGTGTCGACGCCAACGCTCCCACACCGCAAGTTCGTCCGTCTGGAGCGATGGTGCAGTCGATGAGTCATCGCGTGGCTTTAGCTCGCGGTTTCTCCTTCCGCGATACCAAGCGGGACAATCACCAGTTCCGAGTTGGAAATACAAACTTTGACGTTCCAAAACGTTACCAGATGATTAAAGCTGTGGGACAAGGCGCATATGGCTGTGTGATTGCTGCGAGCGACACTGAGACTGGCCAAGCTCTTGCCATCAAGAATATCCCGAATGCGTTTAACGATCTCATTGATGCCAAGCGTATTCTTCGTGAAATCCGACTGATGCGTCACTTGAATCACCCGAACTTGGTGAATCTACTGGACCTGCTTCGTCCCCCGACGCTACAGGAGTTTAATGACGTTTACATTGTGACGGATCTCATGGAGACGGATCTTCACCGTGTTATTCACTCGAACCAGTCGATCAGCGATGATCACGTGCAATACTTTTTGTATCAGATGCTTGTGGCTATCAACTACGTGCATTCTGCTGAAGTACTTCATCGTGACTTGAAGCCATCCAACATTCTGGTGAACTCGGACTGCGATTTGAAACTGTGTGATTTTGGTCTTGCTCGTGGTATCCAGGGAATGGACTCGGGTCTAACTGAGTATGTTGTGACGCGGTGGTATCGCGCTCCAGAGTTGCTGCTATCGTCTAAATACGACAAGCAAATGGACGTCTGGGCTATTGGATGTATTCTAGCTGAGATGTTGGGACGACGCCCACTTTTCCCAGGACATGACTACTTACATCAACTGAAGATTATTATGGACGTTGTGGGATCTCCGTCAGAGGATTCCTTGGATTTCATTACCAATCCGAAGGCGAAACGATTCATTTTACGCCAACCCAAGAAGCCAAAGGTGCCGCTTTCATCCGTTTACCCCCGTGCTACACCACAGTGTCTGGATTTACTGGAGAAAATGCTGGTATTCGATCCGCGTAAGCGAATCACGATTCAGGAGGCGTTGGCACACCCATATCTGAGTCTTGTGCGTGACCGAACTGTGGAGAATACGTGCCCTACGCCGTTCGACTTTGCATTTGAAAATGCGGATTTGACCAAGCAGAAACTACAGGAACTTATTTTCGAGGATGTGTGTGCCTTCCATCCGGATGCGCGTATTACTGACCCAGTGCCGACTGCTTCGACCAACGTAAACAGTGCACCGGGTCGGCCTCATGGATTGTCTCGAGCTGATTCGACTTCTACCAGAAACAATGCACCAATCTCAGCTCCTGCTCCATCTTCAATAGCTGAATCAGTGGCTATTCCGCCTGCACCGGTGTCCCTTGTCGCTCCAGCCAGCATGGCATCCTCTGTACAGAAGACCGTAGCTGTTGATGAGTCAATTGGCTCCCAGCAAACGGCACTTCAAGCACGACCTTCACCTGTTGAATTGCTACCTCCGAGTGAAGTAACCCGACTTTCAGAGACAGCTCCGAACGAATTGCCATCCCCCAAAACTTCAGAAATTACAGCGCCAATGACTATTGAAACGCCACCGATGTCAAGTGTTTCGATTTCACCAATTCAATCTTCGCCTGTGCACGAACGAAGTGCCCAAGCGGAAGTCGCGATCGAGATCACTCAGACGCCTTCACACACTACAGAAGTGACTGCAGAAGAAGCAGAAGAGGAGGACTCTCTTGACAATATCGGAACTACTCCCATTCACAGTGTATCAGTATCAGAAGCTGCCGTGGTCGACGCAAATGGTGTATCTGACCTTGACGCGCTAGACAGTACAAACTCAACCAGCAGTGACAGCGATGGTGAGCATGAGATCGCAGATGCAGAGGCATCAGAAAGAGAAATTGATCTCTCGAGTTCGCCAAAGAAACAGTTACTGCAGCAGCCCAAGTCTCTTCTTACGCCATCGTCCGTGGTGTGAGTGAGAGTCCAAGACGGTGAAATTGGCCCCCAAGAGCTTCCATCCTTCCCTTGAAGTTGCGCCAATTACTACTTGCGTCTCCGTGCATACCCGACCTTCAGGCTTGTAAGACGATGTGACTCGACGATGGCGATAAGAAGCCGTAATGAAAGTCGAGAGAAGTGAATAAATTTGAACTAATGCTTGTGCGTTGGTTAAAAAACATTATTAAAAGTGCAAAAATTCTGTTGTGATCTATGTTTCTGCTTGATTTCATAGCTACAACAACGTCAGTCTGCGTAAAGCTTTTGCAGTGTCAGCCGCATTCACACGAGGTACAAAGTGGGCTTGTCGAATAACCTCAGCGTACAAGTGAATGATCTTGAAACTCATCGGAAATCGTCGTATCCCTTCCATGAGAACAATTTCCTGTCGAATCTGAATTTCTTGAGCTTGAAGCAGCTTCGTCAAGACTTTCTGATGATACACTCGTAGCACATCAGTCTCCTGTACATTTGCCAGTGCTAATGCTAACGAATCGCTCCAGACGGCAACAAACACTGCTCTCCATCTGATACTCGCTGTCTTTCCAGTCAACGATGTCTTGTGCATGTAGCCAAAGTGTCTCGTTACGAGCGTCTTCCAAAGCTCCGAGCAGTTCTTGATGTCGTTCTGTAGCCGAATATTAACGAGACTGAGCTGCGTAACACAAACGACGTCCAGATAGTGACAAACTCGATGTTCCAAGAGTTCCGTCGGTAATTCCAACAACGAAGTCATAGTAAGTAACTCTACAATTCTGTACTGACCAAGATCATACCCAAAACTTACTCTTTGGCAGAGTCAACAGAGGAATAGGAAGGTAAATTCCTCACCACATGACAATTATTCACTTTGAAAAAACAGCAGTGCTGACGTCTATTCCGACTCATGTCAACCTGCTGTCAATAAGGCGTCTAGTCTTACGCGTGCGGGTTCCGCATGACGATGATGACCGAATCTCCACGCAGGAACATTTTGCTGACGAAGCGGTCCTTGTTAACGGGTTTGGCCGCCTTCTTGCCCTTGCCAGACTTGGGCACCTCCGTCCACATCTCCTTGACGTTCTCCAGCACCATGTTGCAATGGCGGTCGAAGGCCTTGACACGGGCCAGAAGCTTGTGGTTGTTACGGACGTTAATGAGCACTTGCGAGTTGTTCTTGACGCTGTGCATGAGCACAGATAGGGGACCTTTCTGGAACTCTTCCTCGTTTTCCTGTACGCGCTTGAACTCGCCCTCTCCAGTGCTGTTGCAAGTCAAACAGATACAGTTACATACGTTAGATAAATGAACATTAGACCAGCGCTATGGCCACCTCCAGGAACGTCCTATATAGCCAGCAACAGCGTGGGAAGATGACGGTACCTGGCCATGATGTCTCCCGCCGCTTTGTTAATAGATGAATGGAGCTTTTGAAATCGCACTTAAAAGAGCAACAAGGACCCTAATTAATAAGGACATGATACAGTTAATGTCAAGACCACCTCAAGATAGTGTCAACGAAAAAGATTGTGTTTGTATGGATGGTTCTACCGAAGAAGGCACGTGCTGCCTGCCTAACTTGTTAGCCTCTGTGCGCGTCTACTTCGAGCGCGAAGCCACCAGCAGCACCCGTCATATGCAAGATATCTGTTTCTCTGCTGTCAAGTGGAACACTTAGTCCAAGTCCATCTTTTCAGCCTCATCCTTCTCATCCGAAGGAGTGGACTCAGAGGGCTCAGTAGCAGTGGGTGTCTCCACTTTCGGGAGCGGCTTGGCCTTCGTCGTGATCGGCAGAGCCACAGCACGCACAGCCACGATCTTGGCGCGAATGGAGGCCGAAGTGATCACCGGGGCGTCCGTCGGGCTCAAATCCGCCTGCTTCGTCAGGCCATCAAACAGCCACGTCTCAGCATCCACACACGTCTGGCGAAGCTTGGTCTTCTCCTCCTCAGTCCAGTGTGAGTACGCTTCATCACCTGAGTTCACCATACGCTTGTACTCCTCCAGCACAGCCGTCAGCTCAGCTTGAGCCACACCACGCTCCGTGCTCTCCGTCAGACGGAACTCCACGGGTGAAGACAGCTTTCGCAGCTCATCCAGCTTCTGCTGATACACTGACTTGGTGCTATCGAAGCCCTCGTCCGTGTACAGCCACTCCTCAGTTTCGTTAAGCTGAGTCTCCAGAGTGCTCTTCTCCTCACTCGAGATGAAATTAGCCAGCTTGTCCGTGACCTGGTTACGCATCTCGTACACGAAGCTTTCGAGCTCGTTACGCTTGTTGAACGTCTCCTCGATCACACGGTCCTGCTGGGCCATCTTCAGCTCCTGCTCCGTGGCCGTAGACACATCAGTAGACGAAAGTCCACCAACCTGCGATTGCACGCTCAACTCAATCTTGCGGAAACGCTTCTTCTTGGGTTCAACAGGCTTGTCCTCCTTCTTGTCCTCACCCTCCTTCTTTTCGTCACCCTCAGTCTCCGCGGGCTTCTCCTCTTCCAGAATCTCCTGCATCAACTGCGAAGACGCGACCGAAAACAGGCCGTTCATGTCCTGCTGCACGTTCACGCGGATCTTAGGTACCTCAGCGCCAGCCTCCTGGGCAGGCATACCCGAGATCGTGTACTTTCCGATCTCCATGATGTAGTCAGGCGGCAAATAGGCTTTAGCAGACTCATCGTACACGGCGTCAATCGAAAACGCCTTGTCACGACGGAAGGTGATGCGCTTGGTCTTCGGGTACTCATCTTGACGCTTGAAAATCACCAGCGAACTGTCGTCCGAAACGGGCACCTCCATGTTAACGTCCTCGTCATCATCGACGGCGTCCGTGGCGGTCGAGGCGCTGCCATCCCACGACACACGCACAGGCAGGTGCACGGCGTCCGTGACGCTGAAGGGCTTCACCTTAAACATGGGCGACAGGATCGCGCAGTTCAGGGCGCAACCGCGAGCCACCGACTCGTCAGCGTTCAGTGTCGTGCTTAGTCCGTAGTTCTGCTGCTCCTTGTCCAGGCCCAGAACCTCCGCGAGGTGACGCTTCACGCTAGTGACACGGGTACCGCCACCAACAATCTCGACGTTCGTCAGCTGGGACTTGTCAATGCCAGCGTCCTTAAGAGCACGCTCCACGGGTTCGTCCAGACGCTCCAGAAGTGGTGCAATAAGTCCCTCAAACTCCTCCAACGTCACCTGCGAGTGGTAGTCGCGGTCGTCAGCCAGACACTCAATGTTGAGGTGCGTGGCAGACACGCCGTACGGGCTGAGGTTCTTCTTGGACTTTTCACAGGCTGAAAGCAGCTTAATACGCGACTTGGGGTTCGCAAGCGGATCCGTCTTGTACTTCTCGGCAAACTTAGCAGCCGCGTCCTTAGCGATGACCATATCAAAGTCACGACCTCCGAGGAAGCGGTCGAAAGCGGCCGACTTGACCGTGAGACTTCCCTGTACAAAGGCCACAATGGACACAGTGTAGCTGGCGTGGCCCAGATCAATGAACATGACGTACTGAGGCTCCGTCTCGTGGAAGAGATTACGAGCTGACTTGTAGATACCGTAAGCGAGAGCGATGGCCGTGTGCTCGTTCATCAGACGCAGACAGTTCAGGCCAGCGATCTTAGTGGCGTTTAACAGAGCACGACGCTGCACGTCCGTGTAGAAACCGGGGCACGACAGCACACAGTACGCGGGGTTAACACCCTCATTGGCGGCGGCTGCGATGCTCTGCATCTTGTTAAGAATCATAGCCACCACCTGCTCGCACGAGAAGGTCACAGGCTCGTCGTTGTAGTTGAGCACGATGCCCACGTCACCACTGGCCAGTTCCACGCACTTGTAGGCGAGCTGCGCAATCTCCTGCTGCACTTCCGGGTGCTTAAACTTGCGGCCGATCAGACGCTTAATGTCCGTGGCCGTGTTCTTGTAGTGCATGCGAGCCATGCTGATGGCCGCCTCACCAATGAAGCGCTGCTTGCCCTGCACGCACACCATGTTGCTATAGATATACAGTATACACGTTAGATTCGAACCATCATGTATGCTCGCAAGTGAAGAACGTACGGGTTCTTTCTGTTGGAGTTCTCATTGAGGATAATGTCGATACCACCGCGCTTGGCCTGGCCAATGACGCAGTCCACGTTACCAAAGTCCACACCGATCACCGACATGGTCAAAAGAGAGGGAGAAAAAGTAGCTTGAGCTTCTGCCGGAGCCGACGAAACGAAAGTGGCTCGCGTTTGGTTGGGGGGAGTCGGAAACGCACCTAGTCGGAAATACCTTCTGCATCGCATACATCACGATACAGCATATCTTTGATTGTGTTTCTATATGCAAATCAGCCTGTCATTTTAAATAGGCCTACTAGATGTAAAACTCAGTTTTCGACCTGATCTAGAGCCTCCAAGCCCGATTTGATTGGCAGCCACTCAATCTGGCGGCTTTCCTGGCGATATACGTAGTAGGCTGCCACTTCAGCAAGTTAGCTACAACTGTGAGGAAGTATATGGGAATATTAAAGACGTAGCAAAAGACACACGGGCGGTGGTGCTCCATGTCACATTGGACTCAAGGAAACGACAGCAAGCACCTACGTGTCGAGAAGGTTCTCGAAGTTGGGCTTTTCGGTTGCCCGTTTATCACCGGTTTTATTAATTACCGTGCAGTAGACGGGGCAAATATCGATTTTTGGTGTTAAATTTTATCGCTTGAAGAGCTTCTTGGCCCAAGCCTCGGTAGACTCGTCTCGTTTGTGAACTTCCTCTTCTAATTGCTTTTTCTGAGCATGCAACTTCTCTGCCAATGTCTTAAACTGCTCCACGCGCTGCTTCCACCGCTGTGTCTGGCGTTTCTGCGAGATCTCCGAAGTCTGCAACAGCTCCAGTCGTGTCCGCAGATCCTGTACAAGCGCCTGCAAAATCCGGGAGTTCAATACATGTACTGGTAGGTACACTGTAGAATGACAAGTGCTATTGATCGCAAGAGAGGACGCACCTGCTGCTGAAGCTGCGTCTTAACCGCTCGTTGCTGCATCGTATCTATCCGGACACGAGCGTGTTTAGCTGACTGTTTCTCCTGCTTCAGAGCTTCATGCAACGTCTCCACCTCTTTCTCAAGTTTCTTGCACTCCATCGTGTGGTGGGCGTCACTCAGTTCTGCTTTAGTAACGAGCTCCACTGTTTTGCACTGTTGTTGCTGCAATTGCTCACGCAGGATAACGATTTCGCTCTATCAATCAGCAAAACTCGTTAAGCTTAAGTCTTCTTTGTACATGAACAGCTTGCTCACCTGTAGTGTAGAGGAGTTGAGCTTCTCGTCTGCCATTGCACTTTGTGCGTGAGTCAGTTCTTTCTCCAGACTAGCAACTCGAGAGTCCATGTCGCCCTTCAGTGCTGCGTACTCCAACTTGCTCTTCATGACTTCGTCGCGTATCTCCATCATGTTTTTTCGCTGCAGTTCCAAGTCGCGTGTCAGTCTTGTGTGATGCCGCAGACGTGTCTTCAAAGCGACGATAATGCGGCAGGCGTCTTCAAGACGCTTTCTCACGTCTGCGTTCGCTCCAGTGGCAGCTTCTAACTTCTCTCCCCACCGCAACTCCGACAACTCGCGCTCCTTCTTTTCCGCTGCTGCTTTCCTAATCTGCAGTTCAAGCAGCTCAATCCGTTGCAATTGTGCAAACTTCTCTTTCTCGTGCTGCTCTTGGGCTGCTATCTCTCTAGTGTGCCTTGTCTGCTCACACTGCTCTTGAAACTCTCTCATATCTAACTGATGACGTCTTTGAAGCTCTTCGCGCAGGCGCTGCTGCTCCTTCGCTGTCATGGCTACAATTTGCTCATGTTCCGCCAAAGACACACACGAACCCACCACTTCTCGTAGTTGGCGTTGCATGTTCTGTATCTGTCGCTCATGTTGCGCTTCCTGACGCTCTAGTTTCAGCTCGTATTGATGGCGCGTCTCATCGCAAAGCTCCTGTGTCTTGCGCTTGAAGGTGTTCATCATCTCATCGCTGGTGTTCACGACATGAGCTTTCTTGAATTGGGTAGGATCGTGAATATCGGCGTACAGCTCCCGAAAATCTCTCGTCCCACTTGCCAACGCTGCTGCTCGGGACTGCGATTGCTTCAGCACGGAGACATAAACTGACGAGGTCGCCGAGGCCCCGAAAATCTCTCGTCCCACTTGCCAACGCTGCTGCTCGGGACTGCGATTGCTTCAGCACGGAAAGATAAACTGACGAGGTCGCCGAGGGTTGGTTCACTGCTGGTGCCCGACTTTTGCGCTTCATTAGGTTAAAGTGACGGTTGTTTTTTACGACCAACACTCTTAAAAGGCAACTTTTCGATTTTGACTACCGTTCATGTACCAGTACATTCATACGATTAGATTTGGAAGTGAGTATTAATACATGTACATTTAGCTACGCTAACGCTATCTAATGCCCGTGCGCGTCCTATGACATTAATGCGCAATACATTCAAACACATATGTTACCCTAGAGTGGAAACGTACCGCTGACACATGCAGCGGTTGGAAAAATCTGTTGCGCCTCTAGTTGACGGCAGCCGAGTACGTCGAAACTTTCATTTTGGCGTTCGAACCCGTGAACGGTTCCGTACCAGCCTCCACTTTGATCAGGTACTGACTGGAAGACAAGCCCTGGTTCTTGACAAGGTAACTCAGAAACTTCTGCAGATCAGCCGAGAAATTGGTGATGGTCTTGGTCGCAACAAAAGAGAAAACGGTCATGCTGCCGTTCGGGCCCTTGAACACCTTGAAGCTGTTGTTGCCAATGGTGACTGTGGTGAGGGCCTTACCAGTGCTGGAGATTGGACCGGCGCCGCCGTACGCAGCGAGCCAGATCATGATTTCGTACTCCTTGTTACCGGTAGGGCTAGAACTCGTAAACAGGTCGTACGAGACATCAGCGACGGCTTTGCCCGAGAAGGTGTACGAGTATTTCATCTTGGTCGGAATGGACGAAATACTTTTGATCTGCTTCGGTTTGAAGATCAGTGCAGCATTCGGGTAAGACTTGACCTGCGTTGGAGCACCCTCCCAGCTCCACGAGGTGTGCCAGGCAATGGTTGAGCCGTTGATCTTGTCGACACCCGTACACTGGTTTCCAGAGGTAGCCTTCTTCTTGTTCCACATGTTGTTGTACACGATGTACTTAGTGCTTTGGGACAAGCCCCATTGATCGCAGAAGTCTCCAGCAGAAACAATAGCGAAAGTAGCAGCAGCGATGAAACCAAAGAAAAAGCCCTTCATGGTAGACTTGACTGTAGTGGAGTTGGATGAGTTGGAGGAAGCAAATTGCAGAATGACACAGTGGAGTGCTGCATTTGATCGAGCCGCGAAGGTAACGAGACTCACCCATCTCAATGCTCACTGTCTGTCACGTCAATCCAGTTGTTTGGGTAAGCAAAAACACAAGTTTCCTATTCAGGTAGGGTATAGGTACAGGATGCCTACTTCTATTATATTCTTATACCGTACCTATAAGTGTCCAAACTTTCGAAGCTTGAAAGATTAATTAGTAGCAAAAAATTATAACATTAACCTGACATTCCAAGGAAGCACAAAAGGCAAAACGATTATGTCCAGCCCGTGTCAGAGCGATAGCGAGAGAGGTAAGTGAACAGCGCCCCTCCCCCAGCTGCATCGAAACAGGGTGAAGAGCTCGCGCTGACTGGTGGTGGCAATGCGGGATTGCGGTACAACGGTAAAGTCGCAGCTTGCCGAATTTTTGACGGGGAGGAAGCTTTTCGTCTTGAAGCAATGCTTTTAAGGTAACACCTGTGTTAAATCTGCTTCTACGGATAGTACCAGGTATAGTCCGTCTTATTAGGAGTTAAATACCCGACACTTTGCTTTCTCAGCTCATTCACGTAATATGTGATATTATCAATTCGACGAGTATAATATAGTATAATATACTCGTCGAATTGAGGCCATGGAGTGGATTGAGGTATAAAACAGATCGAAAATCGACCTTCTACCAGTTCAATTGTAACTGCTGCAGTCTACTGTATCTGCCGTGTGTCGTCCGCGAAGACAGCCGCCAGACTCTATAATATTGAAGGCTTCAAGGTGTCACGGAGCAGGTAAAGGCTACTCACATTAGCTCACTGGAACTACAGGATGTGGCACAACAGGCGGAGGATGGTTCATGGCCTGAATTTCCTCGTGATCTAGTTGGAGTTCGAGGAGAATGGCTATGGTATAATAATATTTCACCAGATAGAGAATGACACAGACTACTACATTGTATCGGTTGGAATACCATGGATAGTATTATTAGGTATAAGAAGTATCCGTTCTCATTGGTGGATTCACCAGATAGAGAATAACACAGACTATTATTATATTAATATCCATGATATTTCAACCGAGGCATAATATCCATGGTATTCCAACCGAGGTCATTCTTTATCTGGTGAATCCACCAATGAGAACGGATAATTCACTTAGTTTTGTCCAATCACTGAAGCTTATGAAAACTGGGAACCAATCCAATTGGAATATGTTGAGAATACCTTAAGTATTTATTATTCCTTACAAAATCTTAGACCCTTCGTAGGACTTGTTGTATCGGTAGCGATTGGATGATAATCGTTTCATTTAGATTTATACAATTGATTGGCCTGGCTATTAATAAGGGGAAATCCGCTTTAGGGTCCTGGAATTAATAATAGAAAGTGGATAAAGTCACAACGCAATTGCAGTGTAATTTAAAAATAAAAAACCGTTCCAGCGGATAAATTTCTCTATTTTTAAACCAGACTGGAAATAGAGAAACACCCCCTTTCCCCCTTTCCCCCATCCCGGTCGCCAGCCTTTCATTTCGAAATCCCCCCAGAATCAAAATCATGGCGAGCGTCGCGTCGTCATCGGGATCCGGCACGGAGCCTGGCAAGCAGCGACGGGAGGCAAGTGTCACCTCATTCGTCTCTGATCTGGATGCTGACGAAGAGCTAGGTGTGGAAAGCGACCCCGAGTCTCACGTTCCTACGACAAGTGGCGTTTGTGCGCCACGTATGAATGAGCGCAATTATGAAAGCTGGCCTGACTTCTTTTCTGCCTTGGCCGAGTACCAGGACACTACATACCAAGTGTTCAAAAAGCGAACGTCTACGAGTGCTGCCACAAGAAATGCAGAGATGCAGAAGCAAGGGACGCTGACGGATAGGACGAAGATCCCGCTTGCTTTTAAGAAGTACTACTACCGACTTTGCTGTACGCACGGATGGAGCCGCGCCAGTCGTGCAAAAGGCAAGAGAAAGAATTATTTTCAGAAGTCTACGAAATGTGAAGCGCAGCTTTCCGTCACTGTGGTGTGGACATCCGCCGTGGGTTTCTGCGTTAAGATAACGCAACAGAATACGTCACACAACCACCCTTTGGCATCTACTGTGTACACCAATCACCCGGTCAACCGCAGAATTGCCGACGCGTCCGTGATTAAAACCCAAAGTGCGGAAACTACAGAAGCAGAGGGAAAAACGACAACGAAAGGATGAATCGCGGAAGGAGGCCACGAATCTGGTCCAAGGGACTCTAGTTCCGGTGACTACTCTCTCAAATGTAGCTAAAGTACTGAATTCAACGTTCAGTTACGAGTCGGCGCATGAGTTTCTATCGGATATCGAAGTGAAGATACTGGCCCCTAGAAAACAAGCCATTGCCAAGATAATTACACCTCACGAGTGTGGAAATGATGTTAAATTTGTTTTCACGGCGTGTTTTTTTAACCAAGTGCTTTCAGCACTTGAGGGATTACGAGACTTCGCTTTCACAACCCCGCCCGACTGTCGGCATCCGTGTACCTAGAATTGGCGTATTCAGCAAAAGTCAGCTGAAAATCATGATGCAATATCACGAAGTTATGGACACTATGGCAGCGGTATCTGATACAATGGAGTGGATTCAAGCTTCGTCGATCAGTCGGCTCGCAATACCGATAGGTCTCAATGAGTACTCAGAGCTGGAAAAAAGTCAAGCCACTGTAGCTGTTCAGAGAATACTCTTGACTATAACCCGGGAGTCGCCTTTTGGACACATTCGAAACGACGCGCTCTTACGTTTTCGCGAAGAAAAATGGCTTAACGATGACTGCTTAATGCACGGTATGACAAGTCTTCACGAAGACTTCGGTCCGATTGGAATCATTTCTCCCGCATTCTGCGGTACATATGACATTGACGGGAAATACAAGATTATCGAAGGAAGTGAGCCTTTTCACAGTCGTAATGGATTTGTGTTGCTTCCTTTTCATCTTGACAAGAATCACTGGTGCGGCGCCATGTTCAACATGCAATCAACACCAAAACCTATCACTATATTTGACCCGCAGCACAAGCGGAAACATTTAGAAGAGTGTGAAGCAATTATCAAGACATTGTTTGGGGATACCGCATGCTCGATGGTAGTAAAGATAGAGCTAGGTCTGAATCAATCAGATGGTTATAACTGCGTCCCGCTTGTGCTTCTGTTCTTCGAGTGTACTATGCGAGGAATAGCATTGCCCGCTTCCCCGTCAAAAGGGTTTCTACGATACATTCGAGTGCGGTATTTGCTGAAGGCATTGCGGTTCTAGGAAATATTTAGTTGTAAGGCTAAAAGTACATACAATGAACGTTTACACTTTGCATCGCGTCATTCATTCGTACAAGTAATACTGACGCGTATTGGTTAGTAAAACTTCATTCATTCGTACAAGTAATACTGAAGAGTAGTGCGTTGGAGCTTCTTCGGCCCGTGTGAAAAGGATGATGTGCCCAACACGTGTTCAAAAAAATCGCTAAGTCTTCAGCACATTCAGTCAACATTAGCAGCTTCGCACAGCATTGGGACAACACAAGTCAAATGCGCAAACGGATATATGTCTATATTTGATGAACTTTATGAAAGTGAGCGGCGCAAGTACGAAATAAACCCCGGTGATTTACCCATTTGTGTGCCTCAGTTGCGCCTTTTGTGACGATTTCTAGCGATAACAACGATAGAGTGTCAATCAGAGTGACTAATGTACTTACTTAAGCACGAAAGTCACACGTGGCGTGTGTGACTTTAACATCAATCTTAATATTGTCAATTCCGCTCAAATTTGCCAAAGTGGGGCTATTTCCAGACATCAGTGAAACCGCCGAAGAATCGACCAGCGTCATTAATTGGTCAAAAATATCACTTAATTACCTATCACAATCTCCCGAGGTTGTTTCCTTTCCTTGCGAGTGCCGAGGCCCAAGGCATCAATCGAGAGCTCCTGCTGCGTTGATCACACCGTTTGAGAACCAGCGTCATTAATTGGTCAAAAATATCACTTAATTACCTATCACAATCTCCCGAGGTTGTTTCCTTTCCTTGCGAGTGCCGAGGCCCAAGGCATCAACTGCTGCGTTGATCACACCGTTTGAGGGCATTTATCGCTCGGTAAGCTGCTGCTAATGCTCTTTATGCGTGGTTGGTGCGGGTGTACTAACACTTACACCAGTCTGTTGCTATTCTATTTTGACATGGAAGAAGCCGCTACTAAGCAGCACGCACACGCAAACACGGTGTTTCATTGCTTGTATGGATACTATTACCTTGGGTATCCCGTTGGCGAGCTGGCTCACGTCTACAATAAGTCTGATAAGACGATTCAGAACTGGATCCGCGTTTACGAAGCCACGGGAACATGCGAAAGGGATAATTCAGCGGCCTCCAGGAAATTCACCGCTGAGCACCGAAACTGGCTTTACGAATATTTCCAAGACAAACCTCTCACGTATCTTGATGAAGCACAAGCCGAATTCAAGCGAGTGTTTCACATCACCATTTCAAAATCATCAGTGTGGCGTGTCATCCATGACTTGGGTTTAACGTGGAAAGTTTTGGAACGCCGCGCCAGACACATCAAAGAAGCAGATATTTTCCGATTTGGAGCTGAGCTGAGCAGTATTGATTGGAATCACCACAACTTGGTGTTTTAGATGAAGTTTCTTTCGATAATCGAGGTATGATTCGCAAAAGAGGTTACTCTCTCAAAGGGTCCAAGCTTGCCGTGCGTGGTGACTTTCATCGAAAGCCTAGAGTGTCCCATGCTGGCATTCATGGGTGTTAATGGAATAATTGATTACTATGATACCGAAGGGACATTTGATCGTACAGAGTTTTTTAAGTGCTGTCGAGACTTTGCTTTCTCTCAGAGAGGGAAGGTTCGTCAATACCCACGCTCAAATTCAGTATGGATTCTGGATGGTGCCTCAATCCACCACCACCCAGAAATAATTCACTATTTGCGAAGCATTGGTGTGGTTCCGATTTTTCTGCCAGCTTATTGTCCATTCTACAACCCCATTGAGTACATGTTTGGATACGTTAAGAAAGCGTTCCAGCGTCATTACGTGGAGTCCAGTGGACGAGATTTGATGCCTTTTGTAGTACAAACCTTTCGGCGATTTGCCACTTTTAGCATGTCACGGGTGTTTGAACACTGTGGATGACTTGTTCAAGGTACTTTTAATCCAGTTGACCAACTGACAAGGGAGAACTTATCAGTACCCGGCACGTTACACATTACTGATGAAGAAGAAGATCAAGTAGATGAATTAGAATTTGAGCGGAGGTAAAAAAAATGGGAGCTCAACTGTGCTTGGAATGCGTCAATCACTCTTGATGATCTACGTCACTTGTGTTCTCCATGTTCTAGAGTGGATCGGCAACGTCGGATAGCGGAAGTACGTCGCTGATGCGGATTTCCTAGATGTTAAACGAGTCATTTCGGCCTCCATCCGTCGTCCAAATGCTTCCCAAGAATCACGCAGCGCTTGGTAGTCAGCTATTGAGGCATTCACGCAGTCGAGGTCTAGGTTTGCGGAACGAGTTATGTTTGCTAAGTGCTGCTCGACGTGTGAATCCGAAGCTTGCAAGAGGTGCACCATACTATCTGGTGGTGGCTGTGCGATGGCTGCTTCCCAGGTTGATCGGTTAAGATTTCTGGTCAAGTGGTTTGCCCACATACGCCAGACTACTGCTTCCCCTTGGAATGTTGTCCCCCAATGCTCCTGTAACCGCACAACAACCTCCTGAAGTGAACTTTCAGCAGTTGCTCCCGCTCGGTCCGTTTCAGTTGGGGTGATGCATGCATCCTTGAATGCCTTCAAATCGGAGTCTTTCATAGTAGCTAACCCAAACTCGTAAATAAGCAAGATTGCAGTTTCACCGCGGTTCGACTGTAGCCACCGATCCCAAGCGGTTGCTGACTTGGTGCTGTCAACAAGATGCCTTTTTTTTCGACTGTAGCCACCGATCCCAAGCGGTTGCTGACTTGGTGCTGTCAACAAGATGCCTTTTTGTTTTGAACTGCATCACATTAGACCATCCCTCCAGTGTAGGAACCTCCACAGCCCAAGTTCCGTCTCTCTTAACTGCTCGACCCTTCACATGAGAGCTGAAGCGCTCCCATATTTTCTCCATGATATCCGTGAATGAAGCTCCGTTGAACACTACATCGTCAAGTTGGTCACCGGACCTCTCGCGCTGCGAAAATGTAGTCTTGATGATTGGTTTCACAACTAGCTGGTGGCGGCGTAAGTCTGCAACCGAAGCGGATGTGTCTGTGCTTATGCGTTGCGTATCTGGCGTGGGAGGAGATGCCTGCAAACGAGGAGATCGTCGAGTAGCATGCACAGGGTCTTCTCTGGCTGAAGTCGACCCCATTTGCGGTGAATAATTGGCGCCCACGGGTGTTCTTGGAGAACGAAGCAGCATCTCAATAACATCAGAAATTGGCGGTTCTTCTTGAAGTGGCGACTGTACCGGCTGGGATGATCTAGTTGTAGATGTGCGGGAATGTGATGATGTTGATGAAAGAGGTGCCAGTCGAGGAGATCTTCGCATAGGCCTTGGAGTGTATGGCGATGAACGATGCTGCCGGCGTTCTTCTCTACTTCTCGGAGTTGCCGCCATCTCTGGCTTTTGGACTGATATGAATCGCAAGAACACTGTTAGAAAGAATAAATATATTCTTTATCATAAGTCTGGCGATTTGCTGGCGATTTTGATCCGGAGATTCAAACGGCCAGGTTCGGAAAGTTTGAGAAGAACACACAATACGACTTATACAGTCCTACCATCGCGTTTTTGAATGCATAATGTATGCCGACTTTAAATTTGGCATGCGATTAATGCTGGTTACGGTATTTGTCGTGTAGCGCTGGCTAACGAGTCCTGTGTTTTCATACGGGATGGTTCGGTTGATGAACCTACTCAAACTACTGAAAGATGTTCTGGAATTGGATCTTTCAGTTTGAATTTTTCAGAAGTTCAAAATGGTGCTGCAATGACAAATTTATTGGTGTTTGTTGGTGCTAATGTTTGTTCGATCAATATCGCTTGGGCGGCTTGGATCGAGCTTAAATTATCATCGTTGTTTGCTTAGATCCTCGCGCCCTTGCCATTGCTTGTTCTCACTTAGATGAACTTGTTCTTTAGGGAAATTAACGTGGTTATGTCAGCTCAAAACGAAAGTCTGCGCAATTGGGGTCTGAAGAAGACGGTCGTTCAAGTAACAAATCCCCCTAATGTTGTCCTTCAACTAAATTCTCCTTGTAGCTGCACTTCAACCGATCTTTGAGCAGGAGTTGAAGCGAATACAAAAATAAGACTTAAAATGTGCGAGTCCAGCCGTCGAGTCGCTTGCATCGCGTTTAGATTTGTCACGACGCTGATCAAGGCGAGTTTTAAGTGAATGGGAGCTTTCTCCTTCGCGACGGGCAAAAACGCTCCGTCGTAGGCTATCAATTCTCGCAGTTCCTCTGGATCAAACTGGTTAATTGGCGCAACGATTCCAAGTTCGAGGAGCTCTCGCGTCATTCGAAGCTTAGAGTTCCCTAAACAGGAAATTAAATCCGACAGACACGTGAAGCCATTAATTGATATTTTCTTGATGGGCCAGCAGCGTAAAGATTCGTCGTGGACAGAAACAACCACATTGAAGTCTTGGACATATAGCTCTTGTAGTTCTGGACATGCGGCAGCAAGTGACGTGAGGTCCACTTGATTTCGGCTGCTTCTAATATCAAAAAGAGATAGACTGCGAAGACGAAATGTAGCCAAAGCCACCAGATCCACCAACAACGCGGTATTTTCTACCTCGAGTTTGTGCAACGTAAATGAACCACACACGCGGCTGTGAGAGAGTTTTGCGGTGTCAAGATCAGGAGAAAATCGAATATTGTCACTAAGTTTTGTCTTGCAAAGCCCATACCCAGGAACAATGACTTCAGCATGCTCAACCGATTCTGTAGGCGTATAAAGAGCTCGGCAACGACATCCATTTGACACCACACAAATTCTAGAGCCAGTGGTCATTAAACTATCAAGCTCCAATTCTGTTTTCGCAGATATTTCGACAAATCCGTACAAAGGAGAAGACGTCAGAGTCTCTTCCGATCTTGGTTGAGGATAACTGGTCCGTAGAACTGCCTCAATGGCTATTAAATCAAACTTTGTGAGTCTCCCCTCATAAATGTCAACGGATGGTATTAGAGTACTAGAGCCTCCGCAGCATAGTGCAAACATGAGCCAAGTCCACCGATCAGCAACCACATCCCCCACTTCAAATGTTTCTAAATGTGCTTCCCATGACAATTCTGCTACTGCTGAACAGACAGCAACAAACATTGCATTTGAGACCGAAAGACACGTTAGTTGTATATCTTCATAGTGTACTGGACTTGGTGCAAGTGATACTTCCCCAGTATCTCCCACCGCTCTACCCATTGAACAACCACTGACGATTGTGTTTAACAAAACACCAGCATTCATCGTGACTTGTGGGGTGCCCACTGTAAACCCGTCAAAGAGTAGCCAAAGTGTTGAAGTGGGGGTGTACGCCAGTGCTTCTGGCAACAGTCGTAAACCTGATGAATAATCCAAATTCGAGAATGATCCTGTTACAGAAGTACATGGCGTTGTTGAGAGACGTTGCTGTTGCCACATTTCCACTAGTTTTTCCCCGTCATTCGTAGCAAACAATTGGACCACAGGAGGAACATTCATACTGAACATTTCTCGAAACTCAGTAAGGAATGAGCTTAATGTATCAATTGACTTGATCATCCTCTGTCTGCCTGTAACATGTACAGCAGGGAAGCGGCGGCAATCCCACTCAATTTCAAAACGGCCACAAATACTCTGCTTGTTAAACTTGATCGCCTTCAATCGTTCAAATGCCATTAGAAATTCATCACTTAACTTGATATTTGAAAATCCAAAGAGGGAATTCCATGAAATTGGTGACTGGATTGTAGCCACATCATCAGGTGCTAAAGTCCCGCCGGATAAGTGTTTGTGTGGTTAATTGAACTCCCATTCGGCTGCGGAAAGAATGCAGCAAACGCTCTATTGTCTACAAGCGAGAGGACAGTAAACAGCTCCATCGCCTCGCGGAGAGATCGCAACCGAGCAATATCCAGTCGAAAATCAGCATTTAGAGGAATTGCCACGTGGAGTTGCTGCAAACGGTTGTAAACAGCAGGACCGACGAAAGACACTCGTATCTCTGAACGCCATCTAGTGACCAGACTCTCAGTTAACACAGCGTGCCAAGGCTGCAAGAAGTCCCAGTCAGACGCCATCAGGTTAAAAAGGACAATAAGACCAAATTCACAATTTCTAAATAAACGTTTCTATAGATACGACCTACATTCTGGAGCATTTTTAAGTTCTCTTTGACTGCTACTAATTGATCGGTAACGTTAAAAATGTATTATGATATTAATACTTACTCTTACAGGCCTACTACCGTTCGTTCCAGCAACGCTTTAAGTTGCTCCATAATAGTCACGGCTGTCTTGGGGTTCATCTTCCTCATGAGGTTCTTCGCGTTGATTTTCTCTGGAATTTTGTTCACACGTCTGAAGGAGGCTGTAGCATTGTACAGCGCCAACTTCCTCACCAAAAGCTCCTGCAGTCCAGCCAGACGCTTCTCCGCTTCACTCCAGCTCTCTTGAGCACTCGCGTTCCTAGCAGCCAAAGGTTTCAACAGTCCAAGATAATACGTGATCACATTAGCAGACAGCACGAATACGTGATGCATGTCACGATGAATATGAAGCAGATCGACCAACGTATCCAACGCGCGTAGATCCACTTCCAATCGACCTTCAGCGTCTTCAGTAACGACCGCTCGCATCGGCTTGATCTTGTCTGCAGTACGTCGATACACAGTCAAATTCTTCAGTACCAGCAGAAGTTGGTGGAGAAGCTCTACATGCGGACGACTGCGGTTTAAACCACGAATTGCAGCGAAAATGGTCGACGAGATCTGGAGTTGAACGCACTTTCGGCAGCATTCACGCGAGTATCGGGTACACACTTCAATGGTGTGACTAGCGAACAGCATATCTTGTAGGCGCTTGCCATGCAGTAGCATGTGTAGAGCCATATCCAGGCGAGAACCGAGTGTCTGTGGCTGCTCAGTCTGGACATGTCTCTCATTCTGAACCCTGACTCGCAGTGGCTGTAAAGAACCCGAAGAAGTGGTCGTGCTAGTACGAAGTTCTTGGCCAATTAACTTCATCTTGGACAACTTTTTGCGCTGCTGCGTGACTTGAGGTGTGCTCTGATGTAAACGCACCAGCATTCCACGCCACCACGCCTGGAGTCTCCGCACCGCGACGATGTGGAAGTTACGTTCTCGATAAGGTATTATTACCTGTTGACGGAGCCACACGCCCACAATACGCTCTGCACGCACCTTAGCCATGGCCGATGCCATCACTTCCAGTTCACGCTGACGCTTTTGCTCTGCTCGCTGCTGCCGTTCCGCCCATTTGCAACACAGATCCAACCACCAAACCTGAACACGGTGAACTGCAGCATTTCTCTGCTGCTTGTGTTGGATTCGTGTGTTGATGAGACTCCTTAAGTAGAAGGAACGCCAGCAAACGGCGATTTTACGCACGTCTGCGTTGCGTTTCTGCATGATTCCAGCACGGAGTTGCGTCCAGCGAGCTCGCACAAGTAGAGTGCGTTTCTTGCGGTACTTCGTCATCCGGTTTACGAACCAGAACTCAATCTGCCAGCAAGACATGCGCACATGTAGTCGCTGCAGTTGCGTCTGTAGCAAGTAAAAGTTGAAGCGACAACGACGAAAACTCCATCCGCGAACACACTTTTGAATGCAAACAGCTGCACGGTGAAGCTGCATGGCTCGTCGAAATCTCTTCACTGCGAGCCAAGCGCGTATCGCGCGTTGAACAACTACAACACCCGTACGAGTCTTGAAATACTGCTGCAACTGTCTGAAAGCACGGAACACCGACTGGATTCTTGTAGCAGCAAGCATCCGCTTGTGGTAACCATAGAAGCGATACACCGACTGGATCCGAGACGCCGCGCGGTGCTCCACGCTCTCGTGTAAGCGTCGAAGACGCTCTCTGCGGATACATTCTTGTCGTTCCTCCTCCTCGCGCTGCATGCGCCGGTAGCTTAATAACTTGTTTCGGAATAGTAACAATGCACGGAGCTGTCTTTGACGACGCCATATCCGCACATTCTTCTGAAGCAGACACGCACCCCGACGAAGACTAGAGTACCAACTCCTTACTAGCCAAGAACGCACCACACTCTGTATCCTTGTTACTGCAAGTGTTCGCTTCTGAATTTGGTAGATTCTGAAAACAGTTTGAAGACATTGAGCCGCTCGTGTCTCCACTTTGTGCTTAAGCTCCTGCAAGCGCATTGTGCGTCGTTGTTCCTCTGTCGCCTTCATTTGTCGGTATACCTTCAGCATTGTGTAAAAGCGCATCAATGCCCCTACCTGTCGTCTTCGACGCCATACACGGACATTTCGCTGCAGGAAGACAGCAGCGTGTTTCTGTTGTTGGTATTGACACTTCTGCTTCCTCGCACGGAACGCGCTTGCCAGCTTAGTCGCTGCCACTTCACGTCTACGCAGCACAAACTTGCGGAAGCCTTTCTGAACGCACTTAACTGCACGCGTCTCCACCTTAAACTTAAGTTTGAGTTGTTTCTTCTGCAGTTCCTTCTCCTTCATCATGTGTTCAAAGCGCTGTAACGCAAGCACTCGTTGATGCTCTTCACGTCGAAGCTGGAAGTTGCTCCAAGCACGCTGAAGAACCCGCGCCGCTCGGTGTACTTGCTGCAGAGTCTTCTTTCGTAGCTGACGTGCAGCAGAACGCATACGACCTTGTCGCCATGCAGATTTGATTCGAGTAGCAGCAAAGTGCCGATCTGTGATCATTTGCTGTCGCAGAAGACGAGCTCCTTCCCTTGACAAATGCTGCAGCCAGTTCCTCTCAATTACGATGCAGCTGGACTTGACACGCATACGATGGGTAGCCTTGTGTTGCATGGCCTCTTGTAGTTGTTTCTCCTTTTCGTATCTCCATTTTAACTGCTTCCGCCAATGATACTGAATCACAAGAACCGAACCAACTGAGTCATCATTAATCCGATCTTGGCGGCGTGCCTGGAATGCCCGTTGAATAGCAATTACAGATATTCGACAACGAAGAAAACGTCTCCGAGCTATCCACATCTGCGCTGTACTTTTAACGAGATGTGCCGCTCGCAACAGTTTACGACACTGACGAATAGCAAGTCGCTTCTGGCTGGAGGTGTACCAGAACCGCTGAATAACGCGTGCATTGATAGTCTTCTTACGGTGCAACCGCAAGCGAATCAATGGACTCTTCCACCAACGTTTTAATCTGGAAGCAGCATGAATCTCACTGTACGAATCCATCAGGCGTGACTGTAAGTAACATACAAAAGTTACCACCATCTTTTCTTCCGGAGGGTTCTTGGTATTGTACTGTTGTGGCATAAGTACTGGCACTTCTCCAAGCTGTTTGATCCGGTCATTAATGATAGCAAAGTGGCGCTGTTCGTTGGACACAAGGATCTTCTCGCTGAGCTGCTGAGTCTCTTGATTTTGCAAGTCGCTGGTTGTCGGCAACATATCTGACTTAGAAAGTAACATCGGATGGTAATAATGCAGGAGGTAGCACAACGCTTTTCCATCTGCGAAAGAACTCGAGAAATCGCTCACACCGACATTGTAGTTAGCACAGACGGCACGACACCACTCCAGTAAGAGACCGTAGCATTCATGCTCGTCCGTATGAACTAGCGGCGCGTTTTGCTGTTGACGGTCAAAGAAATCTCTCGCTCGGAAACTCATTCTCTTGACAACGTTTGCAATCTCCTGCTTCATTGTCCGGGCATCCACAAGCGACTGCAACTGGAAAGAGCTAATGAGTTTCCACAGTAACGCCAGAGTCTTCTCCCGATGGCCATTAACGATTTCTTTGGCCAGGTTTTCCACCATCTTCTCGTCTACTTTGCTACGCAGACCGGCAAACCCAGAGGATGAGACACGGACCCGTCCATTTAATCTGTGTTTCTTCTCGCCCTTGCCATGGTTACTCTTGAGGTTATCCAGCACACTTGCACCGCATTTATCTTGTAGAAAATGCAGACAAATCTCGACGTTGTGAACCTTTTGTAGTCGCGATTGAGCCGGCACACGCAAAAAACTAGACAAACCCTTCGGCTTTGCGACGAGATCTCCACCTTTGTTGGTCGATGCAGTAGTTAGCGCCTCCATGAGTTTCGCTAGACGGATACCATCACGCAGATCAGTTTCTAAGCTCTTAATCTCCAAATCAATCTCATCCAGCGCTGACTGTTCGTGATTCAGAGTGTAACCCAACTGTTTCAAGTGTTTATCGATGCGACCTTCACTCGCCAAGAAGAGTCTGCAGAATTCAGACACGAAAACCAGCGAGTTCTTCACCCACAACTCGTCCTTCTCGCCCTTAATGCTGCGTTGTATACTGCTAATCATTGTACCCGAAACACTTTTCTTGGTTGATGGTGCAACTCGGAAAAGACATGGAAAATGAGCAAACTTGTCTGCCTTAAGCTCGATCGCGCGGTCCAAAAAGATCACCACCATCAAGAACTTCAGCATAAACGACTGCATCAGCGAATCAAAGTACTCGCGCCCGTTGATATTCTTCTTCGCGTTCGTGAACGCATTACCTCCGTCGTTGCGATCGGCAATGGAGCCATCCAGAGGTGTCATCAGATTTTTTACCAATTGATAACTTTGCGCCACGTGCGAGTCCTTTACCAAATGTTTCAAGATGATTCGACGTAGAACTTGCGGCATTTTATCCAGTGATGACGTTTTCTGTCCCTGCCCGGCTTGTTTGAAAGTGGTCGCGCTGAAAATTGCTCGCAACGAGCACTTTTCCTGTTTCATTACTTGGCTCCCAAGCACAACATACAGACCCAAGCAGAGCCACACCGGATGATAATTGTTCAGTAACCTAATGAGTTCCTCCTGCAAACCGACATCGGCATATACAGGACGATCTGCGCGAAATACCAGTTTATGACTGCCGATCTCGTCCTGTAAATTAAACAAAACATCATCCATATCTGGTGAATGATACAATTCCACTGCAGCTTGCACCCACTTGGACTCCATACGCTTTTGTGCGAGTACACGTAGCGAAGAGAAATCGAATCGTCGTCTTACTCCAGTTGACTGGTCTTCCTCAACGTCATGCACATCTCCCCTTAATCGCTCAGCAGTACCATCTAACAAGACGTAATTCATCCACTTCGTAAACCCCTCAGTCTGTTTAGCCATCCAGTTTTCATCGTACACCTCCTGGCGTTGTTTCCACCAAGACCCAGAAAAGGGTTTCTTCGCTGAGCCTGGTGGGTCTTGTATAGTACTACGACTCTTCCTTGGCGTCAAAACCTTCGCCATACTCACACGCGGCTCGCTTTTTCGCCGCTTTCCGTTCCGCGGTGGTGAAAACTCAATAGCAACCGATGAACGGCGCTTGTCTCCCACCTTCAGCTTGACTACAGGCTCCTGCTCCGGCTCGTTACATACCTTGATACTAGAATTACTGAAGACGGTACTTCTCGGTTTGGACGGTGGCAACTGTGCGGTGTTTTCTACCGGTATCCTACCTCCAGGTACTGCAACTGACTCAGTTTGTTGTGACGCTGCTCCTCGTACGCGGCCAAACCTGTTCAATTTCGAGACACGTGGTGTGGCTGTACCGGAGACTCTGCACTGCAGCTTTAACGTATCGTTGACGGTAAACCTGAGAACAGCCATCACTTCCTCTCCAATATCAACCGGTTGGGGCTCGAAAGTGACTTTCAATGTCACGGATTTGAGGGCGTCTACCACACACACGTGCAGGTCGCATTTGAACCTTTTCCCCGTCTGTTTCCTCTTCTCTCCAGTGTTCACGAGTGTATAACCCTCGTATTTAACCCGCGCATTAGCATTTGAACCTTTTCCCCGTCTGTTTCCTCTTCTCTCCAGTGTTCACGAGTGTATAACCCTCGAACTTAACTCGCGCATTGCCAAGATCACTGGGGTTCTCGAGCGTCAACTGTCTGCTGCTCCGCTCGCCTAGTGCTACGGCACCGAAGTTAAGGTGACCCACATGGCTGCCATCGTCCACCAGCAGCGTGACGTTCTCTTCTACCTCCTCTTCCTCTGATAACGCGTCGTGTAGCTCCAGAGCACGCAGCTCGAAGTGCGACACGGCGTTTCTACGCGCGCTGGCGTCCGATTCCTCATCTTCGGCGTAAAATGGTTTGTGCGACTCGTTTTCCGAAGGATATGAGCGCTTTCCGAGAAGTGACGTGGGAAGCTGCGGCGTCAGGAGTGACGCTCGTTTTCCGCGGTCCATGGACACGTTCGGGTGGCCTAAGAGATGATCAGAGGACGGGCGGCGGTTCTCCTTACCGTCCAGTGCTTGATTTGCTAATTGTGAAGCCGTTTCGGGGCCGTTTGGGACGGATAAAGCGTCAGGAGATTCGGAAGAGAATGGGTCGAGTGATGCGCGCGCTGCCCACTTGCTGGAGCTGCTGCTGTCGCTAGCGCCACGCATGTCGACGCTGCCCGGTCTGAAGCCGTGCTGGAAGTTGGCGCCTGCTATTAAAGTTTGAATTGTCCCGTCACCAAGAAGATTTGATATTTCAAAAGTAGCCGTAGTACATACAAACTGTCTACGGTCAGAAACGTAAATACGAGAAGTAAGAGACTCTCTTGGCTTTTACCAACCACGGCTACATATGTAGTTATCATATATTCTGTAAAAATGGTAATTACTCGGGCAACATGCTTGAATGGATGTCGCGCTAAGATTTCGTTGGTGCAACCTCCCCAGTCCGTACTTAGCCGGAGCCTCGTGGGGTCAAAAGCTGCTTGTGGCCAACCAATGGGCCCCTCTACAGCTCCGCTAGCTTGGGGCATTTATTTGCCGAAAGCGCCTTTCACACAAAGCGGAAGAAATGTCGACGATCACCAAGGAGCAACACGATGAACTGTGTGTGGCGTACGCGTCCATGATTCTCTTCGATGGAGAGCACGAGATCACGTCTGAGGCCATCCAGAGCATCGTGAACGCTTCCGGCAACGAGGTGGAGCCGTACTGGCCCAACCTTTTCGCGTCGCTGCTGTCCAAGGAGGGCAAGGTGCTTGAGATCATCTCGTCGGGTGGTGCTGCCGCTGGTGGCGCTGCTGCTGCTTCGGGTGCTGCTGGTGCCGCTGGTGGCGAGGCCGCCAAGGAGGAGGAGAAGCCTGTGGAGGAGGAAGAGGAGGTCGACATGGGCGGCGGCATGGACATGTTCGGCGGAGGCGACGAGGACTACTAAGTGGCAAATTCTAGGCTGCTACTAAGACTTGACCTACGGGTTTAACTATCCGTAATGGACTTCTCGCGTCGATTCTTCCGGTGAAAATTATAGGTTTCGAGCAAGCCACTTGGGTTTTTCAGTATGGGTTTCGTTGGGCTCTTTTTGTTTTGTGGCGGTTGAGAGCAGGTATCAGTGCATGTGGCAAGACTAGATGATTAATATCTATACAGGTTGACGCTGGCTGGGTAATTGGTGTCGATACAGGTTCTCGGGTACAGGAATGGCTCGGGTACAGGAAACTATGCTCAGATGAATGTGAGTGCTTTAGCTGGAAGTTGCCACTACGTACACCCCCATTGCTAGTTGCAGTCCACTGTTATCTGCCCTTTGATCTTCAATCTCCTGCGCCGCAGTATTCGTTGCTCTGACCGACATACATCCCCTACATGTAGCCATTCAAACGATTCGTCCTCTCTTAAACTTTAACCCCTTTTTGCTAAAGGGTTAAGTGTGAGTATTAATGTCTCCAGTTTCCCTTTCGAATTCGATTGATCGATTTTGTCAGTCCATTCGTTGTCAGGTTTGTGGCTTGCCCGCAGTCCCCCTTTAGCCGCACAATTCCAAGCCCAAGAGCAGTCGAGTCGAAAATGGTTGCTAACAAGGTCGTCAGATGGCACAAGCTCCCGTACACGCAGTTCGTGCTGCACGAGGCTAAGCGCGCGTACTTCCAGCCTTTCCTCATTGGAGGCCTCGCCACCTGGTTCATCTGCGGTGTCCTGCCAACCCGTGGCGCTACGCAAGAGGACAAGGAGAAGAGTATCTACTGGCAGAAGCTTAACGGCAAGTTCGACTACAGCCACCACTAGACAACTAGCGGAAGAGCAGAGGAGACGAAGTGACAGGGGAACAAAGCGACGACTGATTTTTGATACTGCTATCCGGTCTCAAGTTGAGCCGTCGTCTATGAAGGAGAAAGAGCGTCACCCCCGACAAGAAATAACACCAAATGCGTGCGTTTTCTTGAGTTTTATGTTTTGTTGGTTGGTGCTTTGTGAAATCTGTCGGCTTGTTGTCAGGACACCTTGAATCTTCAGACTCAGCAAACTAAGTAGTAGTAGTTGCTTAGTTTAGTTGCAGTTCTGATATTGCACTAAGGAGATACAGCGAATTAACAGTTCTGCAGACGTTGGCGCAAGTATTTGAGCACAGGTGTCGAGTTGTTCTCGGGTATTTAAAGCGAAAATGTCCCCACCGCCCCGCGTATACTTAGACCCTGATCATATGGCAGCTTCGTGTCCTATCAGCGTGCTTGTGCACGACAGTTTGAACTGCTACAGCAGCTTCGACAAGGCAGCAATATTTCTGGGTGGCGATCAAAACCTCTTCAGCGCTTCTGAGTGAAGCTTACGTGTTACATAAGTACTTATTTTCTTCATTTATACTGTAGTACTTTTAAAAACATTTCTGCTTAAACTGTCTCTACTTTTAGGCTAAAAGTAAAAGTTTTAGCAGCAATTATATGTAAAAACAAATAAATATTCTTACGATTCAACGTTATTATTAGTCAGGTAAGCTATCGACTTAGACGGATATTAATGGTGCTGATCCTTCGTTGCTGAGTGCAACCGTACTGTACTACGGTATTAATACGGTAACACGTAAGTTAGTACCGACCTCCTCGGCTTGTAGTGGACACCAGCATATAACGACGGCCAATGATATCACTGCATTTGCAGAGGAGATCAGCCTCGGCTTATAACTTCCGCAACAAACACTTCAGCACAACATATCCGGTTTAAATACCGGAAGTCTTTATCCTTACGATTGCTATTCATTTGTCAATACCCTCAACTCTAGCCACATGTATGGCATGGCGCACCTCGTTTACAACCCTTGAGAGACTTGCAGTTCCAGGGGTGACAGGACGTCCAGAAGGTAATTGAGGAGCGCTATCATAATCTTTGTACATGCGCTTATGAGCCCAGACGCATGTTAACATGGATGCGAGAAAATGCGAAACCCGACGAGAAGTGCGTCGCCAAGAAAAGGGAGCAGTAAAATAAAAGCAAGTTTTAAGGGGATCGGCACTAATCTGCCTGTGGAGGTTGAGCAAGATACAGTTATGTGGGTGAAGTATCTAAGAAAGGAGGTTGCGCCAATACTGACTCTTATGTCAAAGTTGGAGACCAAGGGCTATTGTAAATGGTCTCAAATGGCTTACGACAGCCTACTTGACGAAGCTGATATTTTAGCGGTCGATCTCATAGATGCGCTCGCTCAGTATTCTGTCCGTAGAAGTGGGTGAGTTGGACTCGGACGACGAATTAGAGACGATAATATCATATTATGTAGGATTGTAGAGATCGAAAACATGATTTTGAATAATTTCCATTAACCACATAATTTTTGAATTAAAATTTTTGAGCTTCTTGCTCTTGTGTAGCTACGATTCGGGCTACCGTCTTACCACGCACAAAGCGCCTAGGTGTAATAAAAAAATATGCATGTGCTCTAAATCAATATATAACCCCGATCACAACGCGTACCGGAATAGAAGGACACTGAGGGAAGTCTGAACCCATGGTTCTAGATTGACTCTAACAAATGGCTAGATCAGGTACTAGCCAACCATTTTCTCTACCGTTAGCCATCGACGTTGCATGTACTAATAAGCTAACTTTTCAAAACATACGTTATCAGCAACACCTTCACCAGAAGAGTCCCCAGTGCACGATGCCCAGCTCACGTCGCAGCTTCACCCTAACGGAGAAGCTTTCCATTCTAGACGAATATGAGTTCGGTGTTCAAGGAAGGGGTTACATGCTCTTGGTTGTCAACATGGTGTTTCGTCCAACACAATTCGAGACTGGTTGGGCGAAACGAAACGAGCTGAACGAGGCCTCGCGCGATCGGCGGATAACCACACGAACGACCCGACAATTAAACGGTGGTGGGCAACGTCCAGCTTACAGTGACTTGGAGGAGTTGCTTTACGAGTGGGTCACCCACCGAAACAGCAAAGGCTTGCGTGTCAAAGACTCGTATATTTGGCTGCATGTGGTCAACATCTACCGCGAACTTTACGTTGGTAATGCAGCCGGCTTCGAGGCCTCGTCGGGGTGGTTAGCGAGATATAAAAGGCGTAGGAACTTGGTATCACGCAGACAGACAACAACTCGGACTCTACCAGCTGATGCATCTGAGGTTTGCCGGCGTTTCATCCAGCAAGCTCAGCACCTCATCGCCAAGCACGGAATCAAGCCCAAAAATATCATCAATATGGACCAGGTTCCTCGCTACTTTGAGACTGAGCCCAAATCAACGATAACTACCCGCGGCGCACGGGAGGTTCTGCTTTGAAAGGGTGGTTCACGTCACAAGCGTTTCACGGCGACGTTTACAATTACAGCGGCGGGCGAGTTGTTAACGTTGCACCTACTCTTCTCCAAACTTAAGAACAAGCCCAAGTGTCCTACTGGTGTTCTTGTTGATGTCAACAAGACTGGCATGTGGAACGACGACCTCCCCCTGGATCATGCACATAAAGTGGTATGTGGAAGGAAGGAGACTCAGCTTTACCGAGAGCATGGCCTCTATGTAATTGACTCCTATGGTTGCCACGTGAAATTAGCGGACTCGACGCGACTGGAGCGCTATAATGTTTTCGTTCTTTTGGTCCCACCCAACTTCACCAGCTTGCTCCAGCCACTGGACGTCGCAGTCAATAGGAGCTACCAGGCGTTTTATCGCACAAAGTTCGATGCGTACATCAGCTTAGCTCTCCAGGGCAAGAGCCCCCAGACCAAGGCTGGCAACCCCAAGGTTCCCCGTTACGACGCTGTAGCCAAGTGTAACCTTGATTGGGTGAGCTCTAAATCGGCAGCCGATGTCAAGAAGGCATTTTCTCTTTGTGGCTTGGTAGCCAAAGAAGACTTTGATGTGAATAAATTACACGCCCCGCTGAAAAACATTTTGGTCACCGACTTCGAAATGAGGAAGTGGCATTCTTTGTACAAGCACCTTGTCACGGAAGAAGCCGAGCGAGAGTTGGTGCGAGTGTCTGCTCCGGACTGGTATATCCCAGAAAAGGAGAGAAGCAGTCACTTCTGCTGTCTATCGCACGGCTCTGACATGCTGCCTCACGAGTACGCATCTGTCCTAACCAACTACATGGCTACGCTGGACGACCTGGTTGGACTGCTGGGTGAAAAATACCTCGCGTCTATCAGAGACGGAGACGCAGATCCGGTTGAGCTCGAGATATATGCCTCGCCAAAGATGCTCGGATGGAACATCAATCTCCAAACAGTCGACGACCAGTCTCGCCTGACGTCGAGCTTCACGTACACAGCAGAAATGCAACGAAGGACGTGTTCCTTGTACGAGGTGGTGGGTATTTTGCTGTTCAGGTCGATGGGTATCTTGTGTAGACAGAATAAAGTAAATCTTTCATCGATGCAAAGAAAACAATGTTAGTTCATGATTTACCTAATTGAAATTGACAAGCTTGCCATACCTTTTTTGCGGAGCATTAACGAGATATTTCTCGCGACAACCCTCTTTCCATATTGGGTCCTCAATTGACACGACCGGGATCGAACCATGGACCACTCGTACGTCAATTCATGCTTTAACCGGTTGAGCCGTCAGCACATAGCAACTTGAAGGTAACACTGTCATTATATACATTATATAGAGTTGTAGGTTAACCCGACCTGCCGTTCTTCTAGGTTGAACGATTTGTTCGTAGTACAACGCCTAAGCACTTAAAACGAATATACCGGTTAATGGGTGCTAATAAAATAGTGAGCTTAAGCGCTTTGTGCGGGGTAAGACCTGACCGGTATGAGGTCACCGTATTAATACCGATAGCCGATACCGGTATCGGAAGATCATATTTGAGTGATGGTACATTGTACCTGCTGGTGGGGTGTCCACTATATGCCGAGGAATTCGGTATTACCTCGTGGCCATTTCCACTGATCGCTGAGCTGGAGTTGCGGCCAACACAAAAAGTAAATTTATGATAAGTGCAGCCGTTAAATAGCCTTCAATTCTTCAGATAAGCTCGATACAACGCTGAGCATGGCAGCTAGAGAGCTTCTCTTTTGTAACAGGTAAGCGTAGTGTTTCCCGGGACGAATACCACGAAGCTCTATGACCAGATATGCGGGGACCAACCCGCACAGAAATAGAGGCCTAGTGTATTGATGTAAGGGTTAATTAGCCAAATGGAAAGTGAGAGATGCCTAGAGACCCGAGTTATTCTAACCGACTCGTGTCCACTCGGCTTGTTCTCAAAGAGACGGACAGTCAGTCATCTGAATGACCGTCCTGTAGAATTTTGTACATGTAGCCATCTAAAGGCAAAATGCAGTAGCCCATACTAAACCCTTATGCATTCCAGTGCGGCACTAGTTGCCGTTACTGATTTCACAGAGACGACGTCGTGTTCACAGCTGACTGCTGTCGGACACCTCTTAGGCGACCTGTAATTCCTAACCATGACCTCCTAGTGCGACAGACTGTCCGCCTGACTCCACATCGGCTGTCTGGTGAAACCTCACTCGAAGAAACAGCGGTGAGGCCAAGCTGTTATACCAGACGCCGAATACACTGCCCTCCAAGCTTGGTATCATCGTTCTCTCGCTCGGTTTCCGTTACACAGTATGACCAGCCGACAGAACTAACTGCGCTGGTCACTAAGTCGCCTGAGACAATTTGAACGATTCGAATTACTACTACGAGTATTCTTCATTCTCGCAGTCACGGATTGAGACCGTGTTTGGTGTCCTGTAGATTCAGCCGACCTTGTCACGGACTGCTCCAAACTCGGTTCTTGACCTTCATTGGTCTCAGCGCTCTGCTGTCCTCGACGAACAGATCTGCGTCGGTGTTTACCAACTCCACGTTGTCCTTTGAATGCTTGTGCAGATCGACGCTGTCATTTCGTGCTTTGAGTCGGCGTGATCGGTGCAGCTGGTTCCCCACGCTGTTCATCACCCGATTACAGCCCTTTTCAGAATTCACTGAGCTTTGGATCGTGAGCTTGTTCCACATAATTGTTTATCAAAATGTGGATCTCTTTCGCAAGGTCAATTAGGGATCGTACGAATCTTCGATAGATTGCAAACCTTTCCAACTAATTTCAATATCGAAATCTCGTTTCTTCATCCCAACGATGGTTCTTAAGCTTGTCGCCAGCTAGCACGATGCTCTGTTCGCCAATATGTTCAAGTAGCTCGTCTGTCACTTCCAAACTATGTCTCAGCGTATAGCTTCAATTTTGTAGCGTGTACATCCGTTTCGTCACCAGTCATTAAATGATGGACTCGCAATGAATGCGTATGAGACGTGCAGCAGAGCGATACAGACAGCTGAGAATACGGAGAAGAAGAAGCTGGCGACATGGAAGAACAGCGTCTTGTAGGTCGCGACATGGAAGGGTGCGGACAGCAGCAGCCACACGAAGCAAAATTCATCTGAGTACGTGTAGCACACGCGCGCGAAGAGATTGAGACACAACTTGCGTCCGCCTGAGCCGTTACCCTCGGACTCGACCTCAATCATGGACATCTCGAAAGTTCCGTACTCGTCACTCACGACAGAGTGTATGTCATGTATGTCGGTGGAGAAGTTAATCAACCCCGAGCTTGAGGTTTCGTGGCTTGCGAGAAGAGCCCTATGAGTCTGAGGGTGGCTGGGGCTTCTTAAGTGAAAGAAGCCAACGAGCCTTCTCTACCAGTGCGTGTTCACCAGGTGGCGACAGACGTGTGTCATAGAGTCATGTGCTTGAATGAACAGCACATGAGTCTGTCTCTGGGGTTCGTGCTCCGGCCATCTGAAAATCTTCTCTGTATATTTCTAACTTTTACGGATGACCACCGAAGTGGTTCCTTTGGATATCATTTGCTTCGTTGCGTCCTCGAAACGGAATGACATTCCTGTTTCCTCGGAATCTCCCTTCAGATTTGAATCTCACGCGTCCTCCATTTTCGTCCTGGTCCGTCATGGAGGACCCTTCACACGTTTGAATTCAATTTGACACTGCAGTCCTACCCTGACTTTAATCAGACATTGATTTGTATACGGATGCCTCAGCACGACCTTTGGGTTATGAGCTAGCACTTTGGC
>JAIKVB010000125.1:0-41215 GCA_024679045.1 Phytophthora brassicae | reverse complement strand
CTGTTGATGAGGCTGTAATGAAAGCTATCTTCTTTATTGTCAATCATATATTCTCGAAGTTATTCAGTTATTTATTTCCCAGACTGAAGCTTTCCAATAATTTATGTACACGCAGTACGAATACAATATGTATCAGTTTTCACGACCGAAATAAATATAAATATTATTTTGGGAGCCCTGCCTCCTACACATGCACAATAGGGATGCTATAAACGTATAGGAGCGCAACACCTCGAAGTCATAGAGACAATCTGTGTGTGGGAGATCGGAGATGAGATAGCGTAACAAATAGAACCAGGGTCAGTCATTTTGCTGTTTTCAAACGGCAATTATAACATATTTTGATATCTTGGGGATGGTGTAGAACGATAAATCCTGGCTAGGATAACTCGCGTGGCATGCATTTCTTAGCGGTAAATTATATCGGATCAGATATATCGTATCTCATACCATCTGTTTTGCCAAAAAATTGCAAATCACAATAATTGTTGTTGGTGTCACACTAGACCAAGCATCATTAAAGCGCTTAATAAGTTTAGAACGAAACGAAAAATCTGATGAAAATCTGATGAGTTCTGATAATTTTTCGCTAAGTTCGTTTCGTCGTCGTCTTTGGTGACGATACTTTGCGTTGCTGCTATTCAACACGAAACGGAATCAGACATGCTGAATTCGCGGCAAAAGCCACGAATAGGTGTTTCCAACGCCTGTCCTGTGCAGCCGTTAAGAAAACTCCCCCGGTCAAAACTTAAGAGCGCAACCAGCAGAGCACCACCACCAGCGCAACCAGGTGCTCCACGCCTCATTCGGCCTTTTGCCCCACTCACGTCAAGAAAGTAAAGCAACCTTTTAACCTTTCCCCACGCCTCGCTCGCGACCCCCTCCGCGCAAATTCGCCATGATACCAACATCATCCCCGCATCCTTCTTCGCTGACGGTCGCTACGTCTCCAGTGTCAACAACGTCGACGGGTTTGGGTGATCCAGTCGCCCCAGCCGTACCAGTGCCCTCTGCTGAACCCGCAATAGCGACACCGCCTGCGCCCTCGTCAGGCTCGGTTAACGGCGCCACAAACCAGCGTCTAACTACGCCGCCCACGAGCAAGCGCCTGATCAAACGCAAAGCTGAGGGAGCAGCCAGATCGGCTGAGCGCTGGAAGAAGCTTGTCCAGTCAGTGCCGACTACAACCGGCTTCAACTTGGAAGCCCTGCTGGCGGCGCCATCAGTAAGCGCACCTCGCTCAGCAGCTCCGAGAAGAAAAAGGCAGGCACAGCCGCTCGCGCAGCTCGACTGGCACGTGAGCGTGGAATCGTAGACGCACCTCGACAGGATCCAGTTTCAGTACTATTATTTTACCACAAACCCCGGTGGAGTCGGGAAAACCGAAGACATCTACACGCGCGGGGGCAATCGACACCACCCAATTATCTATCTGGGCAGCCCTCCACCGGAACATGAGAACACAAGCCTGTCTGCATCTTCTGTGCTACCTACCCTAGCCGGCTCGTCACCTACAGATGTACCGCACGGACCCCGTCGCCTACTTCTTCCCATCGCGAGTGACGCCAACAAGACCAGATGATGTAAACTACACCAAATGACAATTGGTATTGTGCCGCGTTCTAGCGCAATTTTCTCCGCTGCACGATCTCGTGAAGCCAACAAATTTGGTACGTAGCTTCATGAAGGATAACTCTCGGGCTGTGCCGAGTTTCGTTTACGTAACGTGTGAATTGACGGACTTTGGTACATGTTATTTTATTTGAATATGTTTTTGTAAAACACGGGATGCTATCTTTATACTGAACCTAGAAGTCGTGTTTACCAGTCTATTTTATCGTTGTCGTTATCTGGGTCAATTTTATTAAACGCTAGAATCGATAGCTCCTTCTGAGCGAGATCCTCAATTAGATCGACAGCAGCAACGTCAGCACCTTGAAAAGGGGTGTCGAAGATATTACCAAATAGAGGGGCACGTTATTCACAAAAGAACGTTTTCTGTAACCGGTCAGATGTACCGGTCCAGTGTACCGGTATTTTTGTAATTAATTAAAAGATTGAAGCGAAACTTATATGTGGAACTGCTGAATGCACTTAGATACAGTGTGTGATTGGTAAAACTTATATGTGGATGTACACTATAAGCGGAGGAAGTCGGTACCCCCACATGAACCGACTGGTAGACCGAATCCGTCGATTCGTGACTGACAACCACCTTTCTGCAGCTGATCCATCTCCATCGACGACAGACCCGGGCAACTCTCCCTTTCGCATAACACGCACTCTTCATTATGCTAATCTGTACCTAGGATGGGCTGTGAGCCACTTGGCAGACGACTCACCGACTTGGTGGCATGACTTTTGTGAAGCGACTTACGCCATCGAGTACAGCTCTCTCGACTAGTTGCTGGCCCTACAAAGTATCCCGGTGCAACGTCAGGAGCACTCGGCAGCTCACAACGGGGCTGCCGCAGGCCAAACCCGCCGTCAATTAACTAACCGCCCCCTTGGGGAGCGCTCAACGGGGCTGCCGCAGGCCAAACCCGCCGTCAATTAACTAACCGCCCCCTTGGGGAGCGCGATCACATTCACCAGCTGATGACTCGTCCCTCAGACGAGCTGTGCCTCCGATTCCTCGGCGGCGGCATGTGTCCCGGAGGCTCCCGCGACAAATGCCGTATTATTACCGTACGCATAAATTGGACACGTGTCTACCAAAGGATCTACAGTCCTACATCAACAAACAATACGCTCTAATCACCGCGGCGACTACGGCCCACGACGCAACTGAAGTTGCCGAAGTACGGCCTCTTCAGTCACAGTCTAATGCCGCTAATACTATCGAAGTTTCATTTACAAACTGTGTCTCTGAGTCTATTGCGCCGCCAGCGCGGACATACGAAATACTAACTACCCACAGCCACGCTTTGGGTCAGTCAGCCTCCTATAAACAAGGCAATACCCTACCCCAATGTGTCACGTCAACACATCTGAACCAGATCCAAAAGATGACTCTGTCATTCCGTTATGTGTCAAGCACAACAACGTCACTACGCACCGCACACATAAACTGCGTACCTCATTACCCCACACACTGCATCAATCAGTGCCGGCCGTCATTCCGCGGCTCAGGAAGCGGTGCAGACAACACCCAAATCCATCCTAATTTCTGCTCAACACATCACTTCCCAACTACAGTCTACACACACGAGGGCTCCTCCAATAGCCGCGCAAGTTGCCCAAATGCAACACCATGGCCGATGCCGAGCTCAGCTGTGGGAGAATATTCGTCGAACACCTTTAATGCGGCACTTTCTACCGTCACCTTATCGCCTCCGCGTAGAGATTTCCGCCTCTATGACGGCTGTGCGAAATCCCCGCATTACCTACTAAACAAACCGCTGCAGTATTTTCCGCCTCTATGACGGCTGTGCGAAATCCCCGCATTACCTACTAAACAAACCGCTGCAGTACGTTATGTCTGCATACGCGCGACGCACTCGCTCGTCGCTACCACCTTTGGTAGATCTTTAACGTGGCAAACCCCCTGCGGATTACCGCCCCAATAAAACATTTTACCATCTCATATTCAGCGCAACTGCAGCGATTACAGGGACCTACCTCAGCTAATATACATGGCACAAGAAGGCATACATGTTACATTAACGTCTCCCCTACCGGTACAAACAAGTCCACCTCTCAACCACCCGTCGGCCCGAAAGCAGCTAAATATCCTACGAAAATTGTTTTTGTAGAACAAGATGCTGGCCGCTACATTGTACTCGACCTTGACGTATCTGAGTTCAGTCCATACTGTTTCTAAGTCCATTTGGCATAGTGGACAAACGTCATGGGGACCCAACACTGTCAGATCGAGCTATACATGACTTGTCGTCCCTGGAACGCGCATCGGTCAATGCTCACACCGACCGTACTGCAGTACCCACAGCGGAATACGAGCACTTTGATTCAATCGCACAAGAGATACTAGCACAATCCGCACAATTTCCTGACCACGAGATGATGGGGACCCAACACTGTCAAATCGTGCTATACATGACTTGTCGTCCCCGGAATGCGAATCGGTCAATGCTCACACCGACCGTACTGCAGTACCCACAACGGAATACGAGCACTTTAATTCAATCGCACAAGAGATACTAGCACAATCCGCACAATTTCCTGACCACGAGATCAAACTTCTCCTCGGGACACCGCAGCCACGTGGGACACCGCAGCCACGTTCCGGAACCTTGGCGTGCACAGTAAATCCAAGCATATGTTTGCCGGGTCAATACCCGAAGACAATACACTAGTCGTCGACCGGTCGGCATGCTTTAGGTGGACAAGATCTCGAGGATTCTATGGAGTGCTATCGCGCACATCCACGGTCGCACATATAACTCGGTATACCCGGACGGGTACTTCAATTACCACTGGGTTGATGACCATGTCTGTATATCAGCGGATATTGGATCTAGCTGCGACGAGATCGTACAGTCCTTACGACCTTCCACGATAACCGCACTGGGCCTCGATGCGGTGAATGATGACAAGTTCACACCGTGAGACACACTCCAAAATGTCCTTGGTCTTGTGTTCGACACTAAAGTGGGCACGGACTCAACAAAATCTAAAAGGCCACAACACTGGTTGAAAAGGCCTTTCACGCTAAAACTCTACGGCGCACTGAATACCGCTCCCTTTTAGGATGTCTGAAGCACGTGGCGACCTGCATCCGCCCAGCCCGACCATTTCTCCAACGTCTGCGTAAATCTGAAACAAACTTTCATAGGTGTTCGTTGGTCCTGATGACGGACCAATGCGCCAAGATCTTACATGGTGGAAGCATATCCTGACTTCACTAGTATTTAACGGAGTTTCACTTGAATATTTCAGGTCGCACCAGCTGCTGACATTACTATCGAAATGGACGCGTCCGACACTGGCATTTGCGCCCTGGAAAGGGACCGCCAACGCATTCTTACCTACGTATTTTCGGAGTTCGAACAATCTCTCATTGCAGAATTCCAGGCCACACTCAAAAACGACTTCGACATCAACTACCGCGAGCTACTACCGTCTTACTGCGCATCAACCACATAGGCGTTCAATTAAAATAGTAAGTACACAGGGCGTTGTCTTCATGTATAACGCCTAGGCGTTCTATTACAGTGTTCTGATCAAAACCACAAGAACCGCGAGGCGAGATAATGAATATGCTAAACATGCAATCCATTCACCTTCAAAGTGAAGTAGGGGCCGATACGAGCGATGCAAATTGATCGCAATGGGTATTAAACGGTGTACGTACGCGAAAATGACTCTACAGTCATCATTGAGTGTCTTCACCTCGATGTTGCAGCAGTGCATCCGAGATGCAGCGAAGATCTCTAGCTCACCGGCCGCAATTTCTCCGTCTCTTAGCGAAACGATGTAGTCTTCATCGAATAGCCCCTTTAACTCTTCTAGCTCCTGCATATACTCCGTCAAGACGGATTCATAATCGGCGATTGAGGCATCGAGACTGTGGCGAAGGCAGCAAAACAGACTTGAGAGTATATCATCAGGCAGATACCAGGAAGGTGGTGCGATGCACAACTCCTCACGATCATCACTCTCGTATACTACGTGCTGATAACGCTGGTGCCAGTCATGCATATTAACTGTCGGACATAGTAGCTCTCGTAGCGGGGGGTGTAGCTTTTCCAAATCAAATGCCTGCTTTGCGACGAGTCCACATACACGAAACGCTTTTTCTATGTCCTCTGCTGTTTTGCTGGATACCCAATCCAGCACCCACTGCGAAACTTTGTCATAACGTGGCACTTTGGGATTGCCGGCCTTAGTTTGAAGCGTTTGAACATGTAAAGCCTGTCCGATGTATTCATAAAAATGAGTCCTGTAAAACGATTGAAAGCTTCTGTTCACAGCCACATCCAGTGATTGAAGCAGATTCGTCAGGTTTGGTGGCACTAGCAACACGAACACGTTGTAGCGTTCGAGCAGCCCCTCGTTGAACATTTTTACGTGGGCAGCGTAGGAGTCGATGATATACAGAACAGGTTGTCGATAAAACTGCGTTTCTTTTCTACTGCAGATTACGTCCTTGGCGTGACGTAGCAAGATGTCGTCGCTCCACATTCCGGTAGGATTCACGTCTACCAGAATGCCAGGTGGGCAGGACGGCTTCTTTTTTAACTTGGAGAACAAGACATGGAGGCGTCAAAACTTGCCCGTCACCTGTGATGGCAATGTTGCAGTAAACCTTTTGTGACTACTGCCACCCTTCCGCAAAAGCACCTCTCTAGAGCCACGAGTTGTAATGGTCGACTTAGGCTCCGTCTCAAAATATCTGGGGACTTGGTCCATATTGATTATGTTGCACGGTTTTATATTGTGCTCTTCAATGAGTTGATGCGCTTTGCTGATAAACTTAAGACAGATATCTGCGGCGTTGTCGGGAAGCGTTCTGGTGGAGGTTTGTCGCCTCGATACAAGATTGTATCGGTCCTTGAACCGGTCCAGCCACCCGGACGAAGCTCGAAAGTGTAATGGCTGCGGCGACGCTTCTGTGTCTGTCATGCTGTCGTAAATATTAAGAGCTTGTAGTTGTATGTATTTGTCCTTGACACGCAGCCCTTTTTGTTTCTGGTAGTCACCCATTCGTGGAGTTGCTGTTCAAGCTGGTGGTGCTTTGGTTTGCGTCCTGCCCCCGGCAGCCTCCGTAGTGAACGCGTTGCGAGTCGACGGTCCTTGGATGCTGTTTGCAGTTGATCTCGATGTGTACACCATTCACGGACGACTGAAGTCGAGATGCGATGCTTCTTTGCTAGCGCATGATACCCATATCCCACGTTATTTGGCTTGTACTCGTTAGCGACGCTTAGCTTGAACTGGAGGCTATAACTGTTACGTTTCTTCTTATCTGGCATGGTAGCCAGTAAAACGAATTGTAATGATCGACACTGCAAAACGACTCGTGCTATTTGCGAGGACCAGCCGTTTGAGTGGCTGCTAGCGTTTTGAGTTTGGTGTCCAACAGCCAGTTTAACCAGCCAACTTGTTACTATTCGGTGTGTCCACCACCGGCTGGGGTAGTCGTTCGATTTGGATAGGCGTACAAATCGAGGGTTCACATCATGAAAATCGATATTATTCCCTCGTGTTGAACGCCTAAGCGGTTGATGCGCGGTAAGACGGTAGCTTGTGCATTCGCAGTCCATGAATGGTCACGCTTTGGCGTGAAGAACACCCCTCTAATCATCGACACATACCGATCCACGTACACTTCCGTATCGACAACACGTCGGCTGTAGCATGGCAAAACAAGATGTCATTGTCATCTGAAAAGAAACGTGCACAGACCCATCATCAGGCTCCTAGGATATTGGGAAATGACCCATGTACTACAATTTTTCGCATCGTACATCGCAGGAGTAAAGAACGTCATGGCGGACGCAGGCTCTCGACTTTCAACAGACAAATGTGCTCTTACTATATTCAAACTTCATGGTCACAGGTCCGACCTAAGGTCGACATCCGTGTGGCAGACTCAACCTACAACAAATACGAGCGGGCATTCTGCGTGTGGCAGTCTTTCATCGCCCGCCAGGGAGTAAACCCATGGCTTATCAAATACCCATCATTCAAGATCTACACTCGCCTCTGCACCGAGTCAGTAGACCTAACAACCAGTATCTCGGTACGGCGGGAATGCGAAGCAGAAAGCATCATCAGAGATATGGTTCAGTGAAACGCTTTGCGGCAACTTCAATCTACCACATTTGCGCATACACCATTGTATTAGGTGAGTGGTACGACGAGGAATTTATTCAAATTATTCTCCGCCGAGGTGTGCAAACTGGCGAGGCACGATTAGCTGCCAAATTGGAGACCTCGTTTCCAAATTCACCCCCTGGAAAACGCCAAACCATGGCCCCCCGTCAAAGAACCCCCAACGTACTGAACGTGGGCCCACTTTGGCCGAGTTCCGCGCCTCGTCGGTCGAGCTGTTCGAGCAAGATGCGCTCCGTAAGGCAAAGATCGCTCGCACGTCCCTGTCTAACATCCCCAACGACTCGGACGACGATCCCGACACTCCATCCCCGCGCTACGATCTATGCCTGCGTGCCGAAGGCTCCATCGGAGTACCAACATCTCGCCGCGCGAGTTCGATAACCTCTGGAGCAGCATCGAAAGTTACGTCATTCAGCACAGGAATGTCGGACGTGGCCAGAAGTGCTCGATCGCGCCAAAGGACGCCTTCTTCATGAGCATATGTGCTCTAAAACACTGTGGCAAATGGGACACCGTTGCGCACATATTTCGTGTGCTTCCTGCTACCTTTCAGAAAATGGTTCGCCGATTTCTCGCTGTGGTGGGACCGCACCTGTACGACATATTTGTGTATGGAACGGTGGGCAAGACGACGATGTCGAAGCTCATGCAGAGCGGGAAGACTTTCAAGAACTTCTCGTCCGCTAAATATGCGAAGCTATCTCTTACTTCAGGGGAAAGCATCACTTGTACGGTTACAAGGTTGAGGTTTCTGTTCTGCCGTCAGGCCTGGCACTCAACTCCACGCTCCGCTCTAAAGGCAGCGTGTCGGATCTCACGATGTTCCGCGAAAACGCCGCTTTCCACGTGACCGCTCTCAAGAAGGGTCCGGGCGAGATGCAGCTGCCCGATGACGGCCCCATGTCCGACACCTACTCGGACGACTGGGCTGTGCTAACCAACAAAGGTTATCAAGGCCTAGCCGCTGACTTTCGTGTAATCCACCCTAAACGACAAAGTCGACTGCAGCCAATAACACTGGAGGAGTTCGTCAGAACGACCGGATCTCGCACGACAGGGTTATCGTCAAGAACTACTTCGGCCGTCTCAAAACGCTTTGTGTCGTTTTTTTGCGCCGAAAAGTGGCGCTGGGACGAGAACTCGTACGACCTGTTCTTCCGCATGTGCCTTGCGCTCACCAATGCGCACGTACGTCTTCCCCCTCTCCGCGCCGAAGAAGGCGATGACTACCGCCGCTACGAGGCTCAACTTCGTTCAATCGGGCGAGTCGTGTTGGAGCGCGAAACAGCGAAACGCAGAGTGTACAGAGAGCGCCGTGCGGCACGCCTTGCGATGAGAAGCCGCACTCGTGGGGATGCTTCACTCGAGTTGACTTCTGATGAGGAGACACAGTATCAATAGCTACATGCCTATAGCAACGGCCGCTCCGGCCTAATCGCCGAGATCAGTCGTCTTTTCGCGCTTTGACGGGTTATCAGGAATGTATGGCGTGAAAAACAAATGGAAACTTCAAACATGTCTTTTTCCGTCGTGCTGTTCAGTTACCCTGTGCTTTGGTTTGTCTGTGCCCTAACGTTGTAGATACGGACAAAATGAGATCATAGTTCGATACTGATTTAAAGCCCTAGTGGTGCCCATTGCTTCCAGAATGATAGCGGGAAAAGATCCGCAACTACGTTACAGTGACGGCAACCCACGCCGTCTCTGGGAGATCAGCTCTTGCCCAAATCGAACCAAGCTGCAGCCGGCTCGGTCAAGCCATCACCAATACAAGTTCCAGTTCTTGCCCAAATCGAACCAAGCTGCAGCCGGCTCGGTCAAGCCATCACCAATACAAGTTCCAGATTTTGCCCTACCTATACGTGCGCAGGTAAAGAGGGAAGGAAAAAAATCGGAATAGAGAAAAAAGACAAAATGATTTGTTGTAGGTGCTTACGCGCCAGCTGAGCTCTCGTTCTGAAGCCGTGAAACGAATATTATGTTGTTGTGAAATTCAAGCGCTCTATTGAAGGGTTGAGTCGTTTTGGGGGGGGGTCGGAGCCAGTGTGGTGAATCAAATAAGCAGATGTTGACCATTTTGGTTTTTAAATGTGACTCATAATATGAGTCACATTTTAAAAAATATTACAGTCAGACCTGCTCTATACAGGTATGTCCTGCCGTTTATTTGACTCGGGCCTTATTGGGACCAAATAAGTTTTGTAAACCCTCTCTTTATATGCATACAAGGTATTAACATATTATGTTATTAATAACATATTATGCATACAAGGTATTAACATATTATGTTAACATAATATGTTAATTAATACCTTGTAGCATATAAAGAGAGGGTATTAACATATTATGTTAACATAATATGTTAATTAATACCTTGTAGCATATAAAGAGAGGGGTTTACAAAACTTATTTGGTTCCAACAAGGCCGGAGTCAAATAAACGGGCATACCTGTATAGAGCAGGTCTGACTGTAATAAAATAATTCGGCTTTCAGAAAAGTTATGAGAAGTCGCAATTAGAGGAAACTATTTGCAATATGTATTTTCACAAGAGTCCACTGAGTTCAACAATCCAAATCGTCCATGGCAAAACGATCAACAAAACTGCCACGATGACCAACCAGCGAGGAAACGTCATAGCATCTGGCCTAAACTCTTCAACGTAGCCCATGCTCTCCTTCAAGTCCTTAAGGCACTCAGCTTTGGCTCTCATCAAGTCGCATGTTGAATTAGTATTGGAAGCCCGGAATAAATGATGCGGCCGAAGTTCTGTGTCTTTTCCTGGTAGTAAAAAAATAAATAGACGCCGTATGCGCGCATGGATGGAAGCGAATACAGTGCTCCTTGTATCCATATGTCCACAATCCTCCACCGACACTCCAGTCTTCGCATAATCACTAACTAAGGACATTTTTTCTTCGAAGTCTGCGCCGTCCACTGATATGTCAGAGATCATATTTGCTGCTTTCATAGCTTTCTTGCGAACTCGCTGAATAGATGGAACAGTTGGGATTGCCACCTTCGGTAAAAAATTCTCGCTGGCAGTTCCTGACGTAGTTTCCTCAGCCGAACTTTCCAACTGAAGCCTCGAATTCGTATACTGTGACCTTCTCATACATCCCATCTTGTTATTACTAGTAAGCACTCCACTCTCAACGAAAGCTCGAGTTGGCACTTGTTTATTCCGTTTGACAGTCCTCGCGGTTTTGGTCTGCGTACAAGACCATTCGAGTTAGTATCATGTAGTAGCTACTTCATACAAGTATATATGTAACCAACTGGATTTAAGCTTACCGGTGTTGAATGTGGGGTGGTAGTGGTTCCAAGTCTGCTGAAGGTTTCCCTGAATGCTGCGAAATCCTAGTAAAAAACATTCTCAGAGTCGTACAGTACTGTTTGCAGGCAGGTACGATTAACTTACCACGTGATCGAGTTTTAAAGCCACAACGTTAATTCCATTCGAGTCAATTTTTCCATTCGTAACAACCAACGCCAAGGATCTAGACTCATCGAACTCCAACGTCTCCAAACATGTGTACGGAATATTGTACAGGATAGTATCTCGTGGTAGTTGATGGTAAAAAGTCATTGCTGTCCCCCCACAATCTAGCCACTCATCAACTGCAATAGGCATCTATCGACACAAAAACAGTAGTATTTGTATAGTTTGACACTAATTCGCGTATGACACTAATTCTGAACACACACTAATTTCGGTGACCACTGTAGTATTTGTATAGTCCGCATCGTCACAGCCAACAGAAAATCTTACGTACCAGTTTGTCCTTTCCGCTTGAAGATATCCAACATTTCCGAATAATATAGGTTCGGCATGTCTTGAAGCTCCAATTCAGTGCATTCACCTGCTTCCGTGCTTTCGTCGAGTTGCTCTACAAACAGACACAGAAGACCAGTTTAGATTTTTAAACATCTTCCGGAGCAGGATAAAGTATTAAACCCCAACCGAATCAATCCTTTCGACCACTGGTAACGCACTAATCAGGACATGATCAAGTTTCTTCAAAATTTCACGAAAGTGGCGGCGAGCAGCAGCAACGAGTCCATCATTTCTTCCATTCAGAGTACTCAGCAAACTCACCAACGACATATAGAACACAAGTTGAAGTGGGACGTAAGCTGTGTGTAGAAGCGCGTCTGCCATCTTCAGTACCAGTTGCTCCTGATTTGTTATCACGTCTAGTACTTGAACCACATCTAGTCGCATTATATCCTCCTTTAAGCTGAGTGCTGACTTGAGCCTTTCATTCAATGCCACGCTATCGTTGGTGGCCTGATTCATGAGATGGGCTAGCTGCACAGTCTTCTGCTTCTTCTTGCGGAGAAATTGTGAGCTTTTTGGATTCATTTGCCCATATTTACGCTTTGAACAAGGTTCTTCCTGGGACGGGTACACCATTGTTGTTTTTTGGAAATGAAGAAAAGTGATGTGGTGATTTTATCATTTGACCAACACTCTGGGCTAGATCATCATCATGATGGCAGTTGACTCGAGTGAAGACGACACTGGTATTGATAGTAGGTCTCAGTGTACTGAAAACTATATGGACCTTGGTGTACTGCAGGCACGATATTTTCAACAACGTCATCTCGGTGATACGCCAAATTGACTACCTATCCATGATGGATTTGAATCTGAAGCCCCCCCTCAAATGATTGATCTAGCACCGGATCAAATCAATTATGTTATTTGTTCGAACCTCATCGAAGTACATGATAATAACTTTCCAACCACGTTTAACAACTTTTCGAATATATTATTCCTGGTTCACCTAAGGCCAAGTTCGTCCATCTTGACAGCTAATGCACGCTCGTGACGGTCAGTAAGCTGCATAATACGTTCACTAGCTAGAGCTCGCTCTTTGTCAAACAATTGCTCGATTCTCACGCGCTCCCGGCGTTCAGCACTTGCCTGACGCAAAAGATGTTCGCGTTGCTCTTCAGCGTGGTGTTCTTCCTCTAACACCTTCAGAAGTTCCTCGTTTTGTCGTCTGCGCAGCTCATTAATTGCACTTGAGTTCGTATCATCTTTCGTTTCCTCACGTTTTAGCTGTATATCGTCTGCACTGTGTGATCCTTCACGTTCATCCTGAATGGGGCTGCGACAACGGCTTGTCATCGGACGGCGACTGGAAGTCGAGACAGCACTACGCGGACGTCGAGTCGTAGCACTAATGGGTCGTTTACTCGTTCTTAAACTTTTATCAGCCATCCTTGGACTTGAACTGGATAAACTTTCTGCTTTATGGGACCGAGTATGCAACATACTTGCCGAAGCTGGTCTCGGACGCTCGACTATTATACTGGAAGCAAGATGTTTTGGTATGTCAAAGTTTTTCGTGACTTTCATCTTGTAAAATGATTCCAGAATTTCGTGCTTCTGACGACTCGCAGTTTGTTTAATCTGCTGCCGTCTTCGAATCAGGTTTGCGCGCTGTTTCTTCAATTGCCACGTACGTTGGTTATCGTTTTCAATACGTGAGAGCAGCAGATTCGTACGGTACTCGTCTTGTTTGTTCTTGTGCATTAACGCAGTTTGGATTTCTTCTTCTCGAAGTTTCGCGTCTTGCAGTCGAGCACGTACAGATGCGTACTTCTGCTTCAGCATCATTTGCGTTGTCAAGGCTTTCTCTTCCGTCTTGCGCAAAATGGCTGATTGTTTCTTTTGCAATTGAGCTTCCATGCGTTCATAAGCGTGACGTCGTTCACGGTCCAGACGCCGCTCTTCACGCTGTTGGACCTCAAGTTGCTGCTGTTTTTCGCGTTCTCTCTGGTTTAATCGTATCTGAGCCTGTCGCTCATGTTCCCTTAACCGCTCACGTCGTTGCTCCTCCATCGTCATCAACTGAGTTTGAACTCCTTCAATCGCCTCTTTCTTCCGTTGTGCTTGAAGTCGCACTTCCTCCTCTTTCGCTCTCCTCTCTTCTTCAAACGCTTGACGTCGTTCTTCGCTTTGATGGTGTTTTCTAGCCGCTTCTTCGAGCTGAGCGTTGCGCTTCAAGTCTTTTTCGTGTAACACATTTTGGATACGTGCAGTATTTCGTGCCTGTTTGTCCGCCAGTTCTCGAGCTTTAGCTTCTCTTTGACGCTCTCGTTCCTCTATCAATTTCTCCTCACGAGCTTGCATTTCACGCAATTTTCGGGAAGCTTCACGCTCTTGAGATAGCTGATACATCTCACTTTGTAGTCGAGCTTCTTCCTGGTGTCGTAAACGCTCTTTCTCACTGAGCTGAGCATCACGTTGTCGTCGAGCCTCTTCTTGCTTCGCACGCTGTTCACGGCGCATAATCTCCTTCTGTTTCTCTTGGGCTTGTTTACGCGCCAACTCAAGCTCCAGACGATGTTGTTCCGCCTTTTCAATCTCTTTTTGTCGTCGCAGCTCGTCCGCCTCTCGTTGTCTTCGTCTCTGCTCCTTGGCGAATAATTCTTCTCGTCGCTTTTGTTCAAGCTCCTTTTTCTCCCGTTCTTCGTGAAGTTCGCTCATCTTGAGTTCAAAACTCAGCATCTGCTGCATCTCTAGAGCTTGACGCTGCTGAATCCGCTCCAATTCTCTCTTCTCCCGTTCAATCACGGTGAATTCGTACTGTGACTTGCAACTACGTGTAGTGGATACTGCAAACCCAAGTCGTGCAGCTCCTACAGGAGACCGACAGTAGCTCCGCGTTCTAAGAGACATACTACCATGGACGCCACCGATTTGAGCCTCAATTAACTCTTGTCGCTGAGCACGTGCATTACGAAGCAGCACCTGGCGATTCGTTTCGTATCGAGCAGCTCGTTTGGAGACAAATGCGCGGTCTTCGTACAGTCTGCTATTCGTTGAGCTTATGAAATACTCAAAAGGTCGCTGAACAAGCTCTTCAGGCTCCAACCCAAGCATTCGGCAAGCCTGCCAAGGTAGTAAAATAGTGATGTTAGTATTAGAGGAAATAAGGGTGTGAAAAAATTAATACCTCAATGGAGCGTGGGCTGGTCAGGATCGGATCAGCCGATGCATCGCTCTCGTCAAAGTTGTCTAACGTGATAACTTGGCTGTATCCTTCTCTTATTCTCAACGAAAGCTTATTATTGCTGCGCCGCGGAAACACCATTTTGCAGTCAAAATTCGACGTCAAAGCGAACTTCAATCAATGTCTTCAACTTGTGCTATGTATGTTAAAGTCCATGGCGCATCAAAGTTTATTTTTGTCACCTAAAATTATATTTTTAGTCGAATCCATGATATTCTAGCATCAACGACCTTTCGCAGGACTAAAAACGGCCGTCATTTTCATACTCTTCACAATTAAATAGACCACAATTCGCTAACCAGAATGGCGATGAGCTCTTCCTCTATTGGATCATCGAGGTATGTGGATGTCAGTGGCGTGGATGGAGAAGCTCATGTTCCAGTGAGCATGACGGACGAGTTGGATCCAAGTCTAGGTGCGTTCTGAGTGCCTTTTAATGCTTCTGACTGGAGGGAATTACTTGCTCATGTGACGTTCTTGTGGGTCGGTACTTCAGCTGGCGGTTTTCGAGTGATTTACGACCGAGAAACACCTTTCGAGCTGCGGATTCAGGTAAAAGTAGCTACTGCTACCACGTTTGGCTTTAAAGTCTCAACACTTTTGTATCACTGTTAACAGGATGCAGATAACACCCCGCAGCAGATTGGAACTCTTGAGGCCATTAAAGTTAAAATCTTGATTCTGGTACGCGAATTGTGTAGAGCTTCAGATGTACTATTTTCCTTGACACTTATTTACTCGATAGGGAAGTGATAAGGACATTCACGTTGTCCGTGTGGAGCTTTCGACCGAAAGCGATCTGTTCTTCTTATACACTCACACGTGCGACCTAGAGAGTTTCCACGCGATGCAAGAGCAGCAAAAACTCATGGTGGACTTTGCTGACTACGCCAATGTATTGATTCGCATGCTCAACAACTGCATCAAAGAGCCACATAACCATCTTGCAGTGTACCTCATGCAAGCTGATGGTCGTGCTCGGCTGGACTTTATCCAGAACATGGAGTACAAATTCATCGAGCTTCTCTCTGTAGACTTTATGCGCGCTTCAGAAGACACCATTCGCCAGCATATCACTTTCCGTTACACGTCCATGAAGTCACGTCTTCAAGTGCTGCAGACGCGCCTCCATGTCCGTTCCTCTCACGAATTTCATATACTCAGCTTGGAGTAACAACTAACTTTCCTTTCGCCTGTTTGCAGGAGGTTAACAGCATCGTTAAGACTAAAAACCCGTCGTTACTGCTACAGGTAAAACCATTTCCTATTGTCTTGTGTAAGTCATCATTATTTGTTGACATTGTATCCACTTTCATCTTTCGTGCTTCAGCTTCAAAAGACAGTCCCGTCGCCTTCGTCATCGCGGAACCGCTACATCACACACTAACAACAGCACCGAAGGGTTATCTGCTCGCTAACGGCGCAAATAATCTGCGTTTGCCATACTTTTCGCTCTCCTTTTCGCATTTTATTCAAAATCATTAAGAACTGAGACTGACAACTCGGAAGCGTGTTGACTAATGTGTTCACACAGCCATTTTCACACTCTCGTTATGCCACACGCCGTCTCTTTTTCGCAGATGATGGCTGGTCTTTCGGTGATCGACCGTCTTCTTCTCGCTTGACTTCCGTCTTCACAGATACTTCGATTGTCTCTTTCGTAGTGATTTGTTTTGATCGACCTCCACTACTGACACCAGGCGGACTTGCAACACGTGAAGCTCGACCACCGCTAGCTCCTGTGTTGCTGTTGCTGTGATTGTTTGCACCTCCTCCGTTTAACTGTTTTGCTTGTTCTCGACGGATTTTCTTCGTCTGATACTCGTGCGACGGCGGGAGATTCGTGATCGGAGGCAGCTTCTTCGGGTCACTTGGGGCGTACGGACGGGCCTTGAAATACTGAGAGTTCAGGCAGTCAGAAGCCGTCAGTCGCTGCTCCGGGTCCAGCACCAGAAGCGCCTCGATCAACTCCAGAGCGCCCTTGGGTAAAATTCTTTTGCGTGCTGTAGTTTCACGCATCAGGAACTCGCGTAGACGTCTGGGCTTCGGTTTATCCGGAACGAAAGAACTGCTGTGCGTTAGGAACTTGTAGTCTGGCCACGATTCCGTGGTCGGAGTGCCACAAATATCAAAGATTTTGGTGATTTGCTCCAGTTCCGTCTTGCCTTGGAAAATGGGATGGCCAATGTACAGCTCTGCAAAGACGCAACCGATGCTCCACATATCAATGCTGGCGTCGTAGCTGGTAGCGCCAAGAAGAAGCTCAGGCGGACGGTACCACAACGTGACCACCTTGTTCGTAAAAAGCTGGTCTCCGCGTAACGAGCGAGCAAGTCCAAAGTCAGCCACTTTGAGCAAGTGATCTCTTGTCATCAGTAAGTTTGAGCACTTGATATCTCTACCAAAGAAAAACAACCATGACGAGTGTCAACCGTCAATAAAAGAAATAAAAGATCTTGAAATGCTACAGCGTACCGGTGGATAATGTCAATCGAGTGCATGTACTCCATAACGTCCAGTAGTTGTTTCATCAAACACTTGATCTCCGTATCATCAAATCTACAATCACAGTTTCTATCAGTGACAACCTAGACAACTCTTTACCAAACTTAAGTCCGTACGGGTGTTGACGATCAATGAGACCTGTCAAGTCATGCTCTAGATACTCCAACACCAGGTAAATAGATCCATGGCAGTAGTCCAGAGGTTCATCCTTGTCCGTAAAGTCAGCTACAATCAACAGTTCATCAATCTCAACTCCCACTGAAACTTCACTAAAGACACACAAATCTTACCGTCATCGTCGTCGTTCTCTGAAGAGACAACCACCTCCTTAAGCTCCACCAGATTGGGGTGGTTTAGACACTTGAGCACTTTAATCTCTCGGATGGTCGTCACTGGAAGCTGCAACAAAACACCACAAAACCCAGTCAAACTCTCGTGTAGTAGCCACCGAATGCCGATCAAACTCACGCCTTGGACTTCATTAAGACTGCGAATCTTCTTGATAGCCACCACTTCCCCCGTCGCCTTGTCCTTGGCCATGTATACTTGACTGTAGCCACACAAATAGGCTAAAAGTTAGTTTTCTTCTCGCTCCTCTCGCAGATACTGTACAAAGCGTATAGATGTACCCATATGTGCCCGCCCCAATGCACTCCAGCTTCTCGTAGGCGTCCATGCCCCGAGTGCCCCAGTGGTGCTTGGGCAGGTGGAGGCTCATGAAGGTTGTTGAGCTTTTCAGGTCAGGAAGTGACGATTTAAAGCTAAGACGGAGCTTAAAATGAAGGTTAATTAACATTTAGTAATCCTTCTAAGTGCGAATGATACGATGACCGCAGCTTTTAGCTAAGCTAATTGATTGTACAGGGAAGAGCATCATGGGTTTGTGGCGGAAGGCGTTAACGTCTATGAACGCCTCGATCCTGAGCTCCAAACAGTGTAAGAGCTTCTTCTCTAGCTACTGGTACATGTCAACAGCTTCTCACTACGCTCTGTTTTGTGTCTTTTGAAGCGCTCGGTCTCCAGCTCAAATTGCAGCCGCAGAAGGATATTTTTCTGTTTAATGCTAAGGATTCGGTGGCCAATTGGACGGCATCTAGCGACAGATCCATTGGAGGTAAGGAGAAGAAATTTGCAGTCGTTTGGAGAAGATTGCAGACGAGTGACGCGTTGATTTGTGCAGGACTTTCGGAGTGCAAATGGGGATTTTACAATGGCGAAGAGCAGAAGGAAACTGAGGAGAAGGAGCAAACTACCAAGAGACTTGTTCACAAAGTGAACAATCAGGATAACGTCCCATCTGGTGAGTTAGTTGGTGTGATACGGTATTTTGGTGCTTGTGTTTTCTGAAAAGTTCATTGACTTGTTTTGCAGCGGTGTTTACTGGACATTTGAGTATGGATTGCCAGCCAACGGAAGTGGGTATCATTCGAAGCGGCTACTGTGCTGTACGAGCTTCAGTACCGCCCGAGATCCTCCTTCATGGCTACGAAGGGATTACCATGCGCATCATGACGGATGGACGCGAGTACCGAATGAATGTGCAAATGGAGAGCTGGAATCCGTTCAACTTGTACATGGTACGTGGAATGTTATATTGTACTGTTGTTATTGCTATTGACAATTTATAATTTGGTGCTTTACATCGTATAGGGCTTTATTCGCACGCCCCCTAACGAGTGGGTCGACATCGACGTACGTTTAGTAAATTAGCTTCGATAGAATCCTTAATTGTATGTCGTGGACTTAACCTGCATCCGTACGCTGTCGACAGCTTTCATTCCGTGACTTCTTGCTGACGGCCAAGGGCTTTGTGAAGATTGACGATGAAACGGAACTTGACCCATCTAAGCTGAAAAGTGTAAGCTATTTAAACCTTTATACATTAGGATCTTTACTAACGTGGTTGTTCGTTTTTGATTGACCTTCCAGGTCGGCTTTGCCATCGCTGATCAAAAAGAGGGCGACTTCGAACTCCGCATTCAGTGGATTAAGGCAGTCGCACAAGTAGGACCGTCGGACAAAAAGGACAAGTACAATGACGACGACGACCGGTACGTCCTCGTATTGATCCCATATTTCTCCCTCATGGTTTACTTATTGCATTTATTGCAGCTTCGACGACTCTAGCAACAGCAAGGATCGGTTCCAGAAACCTGCAGATTTAGTCATTTAAAGGGCGGTTTTTTTTCACTAGCAAAGTATATTGTCTCCTACCGGATGAAGACGTAACGAGCAAGACTGATACCATCGAGATAATGAACGTTTAGTCCTTGAAAAATTACTTTCCCACATCCCACCGAAACAAATATTTGGGTGTATTATCTATCTATTAAGAAGTCGCTCCATACCCCCCATACCCTCCATCCACTCATCTTGTCCCTGCTTACACTTCGTCCTCGTTCAGGAGCATGTTAGGGATGCCGTCAATAATGGGGAATGCACGCCTGGACTCGGGACACACGAGCTTTCCCTGCTTCACATGCACCTCTAACAATACGTGGTGGATTTTACGCAGCGTTTCTTCGTCTGTGACGCCATCCTCCGCACTGGGAAGCGTCTCTGGGAGTCCATCTGCGAGCTTGAGGGTCTTAGCACCAGCCAGGAAGGCATTCCAGTCCAGTTTACTCAGCATCTTGCGCACGAAAGCAGCCTGAAAGTCGCAGCTCACGACCTCCACCTCATCAGCTTCGATGATGAGCGGGTAACCGTTCTCCACGCCCTTCTTATTGCACATGAGCAGGTTGTGGGTAATGAGGCGCATGGCGAAAGGAAGGTCCGTTTCGACTGTGAATATTGAATGAATTGAAAAATGGCTAATTCGTGTGGAGTACACACGCAGTTTGCAGCCAGCCAAATATCGTGATTTTTGAAGTTGGGTGTCAAAGTAGACATCTTGAACTTGCTCGCTGTATTGAGCCTCATAGTCGGGATGGAGTGCTGCTTACTATTCACAAATTTGTTATATTTTAAAGATAAGCTCCGTCCGCAGTCCGTTGGTGCGTTGGCTGCTCGTAGTTTTTGGCAAGTGCTGTGCACGCAATTTACATAAGAATATTCACACGCGACGCTGGTTTTCGGTGACGATGTCCCGATCGAGTTGGTGCAAGACACACAAATCTCAATGGGAAATACCAATCACACGTTACTCAGCTATCGCTTTCTCCATTCATCGAGTTGGATACGCTCTATGATGAGTCATTTGTTCTGCTCCCACATGGAAAAGAAGACCAGCAGCAACACAATGGATATCATGCCGCCAAACATGGCGAAGATGATGCGGCGCTGATTCCTGCGGGTGACCTCTTCAACTTTATCGATATAAAAAGGAGTTGGGCCAATTTCGAGATCAGGACGAATTCGGTACAGCTCCTCCTTCTCTTCGACCGTCAAGCGTCTGCATCCAAAATCACAATTGGAATTAGAGAAAAAACAACTTCTTTTATAAAAAAACACGCGTACCGTGGCTCGCGTCCAATAGATGACGCGCTATTGTGGATATTGGAATTAGAGAAAAAACAACTTCTTTTATAAAAAAACACGCGTACCGTGGCTCGCGTCCAATGGACGACGCGCTATTGTGGATGCTTTGAGCTGCTTGTCGATTTGCGTGGTCTAGAACGAACTCCACAGACGCACTTTTCTTCATTCCGTGGGAAACACACGTTTTGCTGGCGCTCATTCGCAAGATGGACTGTCGACGCTGCATGGAGACGTTGGTGCCGTATCCCAAAGGCGATTCCGCTCCGTAGTTAACGTCCTTCTTTTCGGTCGTAGAGCTTCCGCCTAATAGCGCCGTCGTCGCGCGAGGTCCTGGATCGGATCGTACCGCTGTATTGTACCGCGTCGTGGGTGACGAGCCGGTGATGTTGCTCTTTGAGTCCGGGTGCGTGATCGTCCACGGGTAGACGCGCTCGGAATTGGTCAAATGAGGCATGATCGTCTCCTTTAATTGAACTGGCGGTGGCTTGACGACCAACACACTGCTCTGATCCTCCTCCTCTGGCTCGTCGTCGTCCGGGCGGAGATCGCACACTGAGAGCGGCGCCTGCGGGTCTGCCATAGTGAGGGGGCGAGGCTTAAGGACTCTTTGGGTTGGACGAATGCCGTGGAAGGCCGTGTGTACGCCACACAAAAAAATGCTGCTTCTTTGGCGCAACTTCAACTACAAGAACTTCAACTGCTGGAAATAGTCTGCTGGACGGGTGCCATGTTATTAATAAGATCTACTTCAAAGGAGTACAGTGTAGAAATGAAGCAGATTTTTTGGCTAAACAAATCGTTGTAAATTGGTATTGGTTCACGGATAATATTATGATTGCTTGCCGTTTTTTATAGCTTGCATGGCGTCCGCACTGGAACTTTGCTAGTCGAAAAAGAATACTGTAATCCCGTTTTGGTCGGCCGAATGCTATTATTAATACCATGTAGGACTTTGACCAATTTCTAGGTTTGCCATCTCCGAGATGGTGTAAACTGAGTGATCTTGAGCGTCTTTCCAAGGTCAGCTTTTCTCATGAAGGATATGGTATGACCGCCGTTTGACGTCACTACCGGTAACTTGGCGGGTCTGTTCACGTGCCTGGTCTAAAGCCCCGAACAACCATACATTTTTAATAGCAGTACCGGTATAGTAGTTCCATTTCCACATGCAACCAAGTACTATCTTGCAACTTACCGGTACCGTATTTCATTTTAATATTAAATTATGCCTTGTTTAATTAAAATTACTTTTCTCCAATCTGTATGTCATGTCCACCACACCATAATACTTTTTCAATTGGCTGGCAGGCGCGTCAGTCCCATCAAGCCTTTGCAGCTCGACCACTCACAAGTGTAGCGACAGAATGGACCAATTCGACGGCGACGCGCCTCGTAACCACGTGGAGGCGGATGCTCGTGAGGAGAAGAAGAATCACCGTAAGGATAAGCCTTGGGACAACGAGGATATTGACCACTGGAAAATCGATCCATGGCAGGACGAGGTGGAAGACGCGAAGACCGCCGGCAAGAAGTTTCAGATGCCTGGTTTGCTGGAAGAGAGCTCGTTCGCTACGCTGTTCCCAAAGTACCGCGAAAAGTACCTGCGTGAAGTGTGGCCCATCGTCACCAAGGCGCTGGACGGACACAAGATTACGTGCGAACTCAACCTCGTGGAAGGTAGTATGACGGTGCGTACGTCACGCAAGACCACGGACCCGTACATCGTGCTCAAGGCGCGCGACTTTATCAAGCTGCTCGCGCGTAGTATCCCCGTGAATCAGGCCATGAAGATCTTGGATGACGACGTACAGAGCGACATTATTAAGATTGGAGGACTCGTGCGCAACAAGGAGCGGTTCGTCAAGCGTCGTCAGCGTCTTGTGGGCCCTGACGGAGCCACTCTCAAGGCCATTGAGCTGCTCACCAACTGCTACGTGCTCGTACAAGGTAACACTGTGTCGGCCATGGGCAGCTACCAGGGACTGCGCAATGTGCGCAAGATCGTGGAGGATTGTTTTGCAAACGTGCACCCGATTTACAATGTCAAGCGTCTCATGATCAAGCGTGAGCTGGCCAAGGACCCCAAGCTTAAAGACGAGAACTGGGAACGCTTTATGCCGACGTTCAAGAAGCAAAATGTGCAGACCAAGAAGCCCAAGAAGGTGCGTGAGAAGAGGGTGTACACGCCGTTCCCGCCGGCACCCACGGCCAGTAAGGTGGACAAGGAGATTGAGAGCGGTGAGTACTTCATGAAAGAGCACGAGCGCAAGGCCATGAAGAGCCAGAAGAAGCACGAGGAGAAACTCGAAGTGCTACAGAAGCGCAAGTCGGACAAGATGGCCGAGTACGTGGCCCCCAGTGAGAAGGAGACGAGCAAGAAGCGCAAGCAACAGAAGGCTGAGGCTCAGGAACAGAACAAGCGCGCCACTTCCGTTGAGGCGCTGAAGCAGAAATTCCTCAGGCAGAAGAAGGTGCGTGAGACCCTACCACGTCACTGTACGTAGTTTAGTTGAACTAACTTTTGTTACTTTTGTGTATTTTAGAGTGCGAAACCCACATCAGAGTCCAAAACTTCGTCTTCCGTCAGCGACTATGTGTCCATGCCGGCCAAGAAGAAAACAAAGAAGACGGACGCGTAAGCAAAAACTTAATAGATTCCCCGACATTTGTTACCGTATTATATTTCGTTTGGTGTCATCATTCCATATTCCACGGTACGTTAGTCCGATGTTGCTGATCTTGAAAGGGCGTAGATACTCGGATATATTTACTTTACAGAAACTCAAGGATCCATCCGTATCACCTGCATATCAAACCCGATGCCTGGGCAACAGAAACGTAGTGCCAATCGCATAGCAGATCGGGCGTCACCGACTTTTTCATGCGGCTCAGACGTTCACAACAGTATCCAAGTCGCTCCTCAAGCGGAATTTCGTCAGTCACCGCTATTGAGACCTTCGGATTCCTCTGCCAAGTTTGACACGCAAGTTGCGTCTCTACCGGTTCAGTTTCAAGCCATGACTCGGATAGCAGGCGAAGAGATGACGAGAGCGAGACTGGAGAAGAGCGACGTTGGTACAAGTAGGACGGAGGAAGATATTGACGAGCATACAGCTCGAAAAACAAAAGCTCACACAGGAACAGGTGACGGTACTTTGACGCCGGAGGAACAGCCCGTAGGCCTCGTGTTGGCGCTCTTTCAAGACGGCTTTGTCTGTCGCCACATTAACAAGGAAAATGAAGGTGTCGAGGGGTTTGCACAGCCTTACGATACTGAATCCAGGTGCGTTCAGTTGCTTGTTGGTCGATGCACTTTTGGAGTTGCGACTTTGAAAACCATAACGTATCCACATTTTATCCCGTGAATGGTTCAGTTATTTTCTTGCGTGTATCGATAACGGACGCGTCCCCGAAGGACTCCCCGATATGGTAAACTTCGTTTTGGATCTCTGGATTTCTTGCTGCTCTTTTAGTATAATCAATGGTTGCCTGTTGTGTGAAATAGATCGCGGGCGCACGTTTCAACGGGAGCGTGTTAGCAGAGATTCGCGACTATAGGGACATTGGGGCTGCGATGTGTCCAGTCTCCTCGGCATTCCTTCCTTCCACATCGACGCTCCCCCGAGTAGAGGAAGCTGAATGTTGCGTTTGGCAAGCGTTGCTTCTTCCAGGTAAAAGTCCGTCACCGATTAACGCACACGTTTCTCAACTTTTTGAGCCTCCCACACAGCAGTCAATGTTTGACCACTTCCCCGATGTCACGCCTGGCGAATTGGAGACCTTGGCCATGGATGCGAAGCGCCAGCTACTACAGGAAGAGGATGTACTGCTTTCATCGTCATCCGCAGAGTCGTCATCTCCACAAAACGAATCGCGGGGTCTCTTTCCAGCGGATTTAGACGAGGGTCGAACCAACGGGGGCAATGCTGTCGTGATGACAACAACGCCGACCACGCGCTCACGCTTCCAAGGAAGATATACGGTATCTCCTCCGACATCATTTTTGTCACCACTCGAACGGAAAAATGCACGATCGACTCGAAATGGCCAAGAAGATCTTTCTGCCAAGCGATGTAAACGACAGATCCAGACGAACGCAAAAGGGGTCTGCGCTTGTAGAGACAACCACAAGTCCACGTGGGAAGAGATGAACCTGAAAATCGAACAGGCTCCTATGGGTCTTCTTTGTCGACAGCAAGAAAACAGTGAGTTTCAGATCGAAGATTCTGCTGCTGTCACTCCACTTCCCGCGACGCAGTTTTTCTTGTCAAAACTGAAAGGGAAGCGAAGACGCCCAGACAGTGAACTGTTATACGGCAAACCCGCGTGGGTGACGCTGGCGCATGTCGGGAGGTTCTTTCGTGCTGCTATGCGTTTGGAAGCGAAGACGCCCAGACAGTGAACTGTTATACGGCAAACCCGCGTGGGTGACGCTGGCGCATGTGGGGAGGTTCTTTCGTGCTGCTACGCGTTTGGAGCGTGAACATTCCCGATTTCTCCATGTCAGACCGCACGCAACCTCTTTCCCTGCCAATGATTTGGTTACCTCTTACGCTGAACGTTTTGGCTTGCTTTTCACAGGTGAACGCTCGGCGGTTGATGCAAGTCGAGAAGCTGCCTCCTTCCGAAACAGAGGTACGTTTCCTGTTTCATTTGGCCTCATAGCAACTTTGGGGTTTTAATTTGAGTGAAACTTGTGCGAAATTAGCACGTAGCGGGACAAGTCGAGAAGCTGCCTCCTTCCGAAACAGAGGTACGTTTCCTGTTTCATTTGGCCTCATAGCGACTCTGGGGTTTTAATTTGAGTGAAACTTGTGCGAAATTAGCACGTAGCGGGCAGCATGCGCTATCTCGCGCGGCAGCTTGGCAATCTCACTCGTCCCAGCGACGTAATCGCAGTAGCAGGCGCTCGTGAGCTGAAAGCTGCAGAAGATGAAGGAAGAGAACTGGGTGCGCCAGACTGGGTGGATTACGACGAAAGCAGTCCAGCGGAGACTTCCAATGCACTGATTGCACCAGACAGCGAGCCTACCTTGCTCTTCCAACACATAGATACAGAAGAAAATATTATTCTTGGGGAGTTCTTCGAGCTCTCGGCTGAGACGACGACACTGGTCAAGGACTACCAGTCGACGGCAGCTTCCCCGCACTTCAACGCCTTCGATGATGATGGCAATTTACAGCTTCAATCTGCTTGAAAGGATCACGAACTCAGTCAGCATGTACATTTAAACACTACTTCGAACTAAATCATAAGAGGAGAGACACAAAAGAGTGTGCGGGACCTGATTCAACATGTTGATCCTCATACCTCCAGGTTTTCACTTATGGGCGATGATGTGGTCGAAGAGGCCGTCGCACGCGTCCTCAAGCAGGTCCAGTACATGGTCGAATCCACCTTCGTACCACGGGTCTGGTACACGCGTGGCATCCTTGAAATTCTTACAGTAGTCGGTCATTTTGGAGATCTTGCTGTCAGCGACATCGCGACAGGAGGCACCGTCCCAGGCCTCAGCGGCCTCCAACACCGCCGCTCTATTCTTGTCGTCCATGCAGATGATGTAGTCGAAGTCGTCAATGTCCTGGCGATGGAGAGGTCGCGAGCGTGACGTCATGACGTAGCCGCGTTTCTTGGCTTCCTTGGTCATGCGTGAGTCGGCTGCGTCTCCTTCGTGGTACGACCAGCCGCCCGCCTCAATGACGTAGCCGCGTTTCTTGGCTTCCTTGGTCATGCGTGAGTCGGCTGCGTCTCCTTCGTGGTGCCCGCCTCGTACCAGTTGGGGTTGCCACCGCCAGTGCCGCACGAGTCGATACGGAACAGAGACGTGTCCGTCTTCTTGGCCACGATACCCTTGAGCACGGCTTCCCCCGCAGGGCTGCGGCAGATGTTGCCCAGACACACGAACAGCACACTTACCATTGCGGAATGATGGAAGTGCGCCATCACATGAGTACATTGTGTAACTAACATGAAACTAGTGTGGTAGACATTTTGATGGGTTCTAAAGTGAAAACGGATCGTGCGCAACGGGTCGGCAAGTATGGGCAAGAAGAAGCGGCGCGATGACGTCGACGAGGCTCCGCAGCGACGCATCTTTTGCTATTACTGTGATCGCAACTTCGACGAAGAAAAGGCTTTGATCCTGCACCAGAAGGCGCGTCACTTCAAGTGTCCCACGTGCTACAAGAAGCTCAGCACCATCGGCGGCATGATCATTCATATTCAGCAGGTGCACAAGGAGGCGCTCAAGAGCGTTCCGAACGCCAAGCCAGGCAGAGAAAGTCCGGAAGTTGAGGTGTACGGTATGGAAGGCGTGCCAGGTGAGGAATTGTGCAGCATTAAACAAGGGTTAAATATCTTAGTTTTTTCTAATATTCTGTCTTTCTTTGATTGCAGACGCTAATGGAGTAGTGACCAAGAAGCATCGGGTAGATGCACTAGGGTTGCCTATGATGGGCGGATTTAATGGTCGAGGGATGCCGCGTCCACCGTTCATTGGTGGCCGCCCGCCTCCACCAATGCAGTATCCAGGTGGACCGGGAGCTGGTATGATGTCCATGCGGCCTCCACCACCGGGTGTTGGAGGTGCAATTCCCCCTCCTCCTCCACCAAGAGGGTTCCCTGGTGGTGTCATGCCACCTAGAATGGTGGCACCACAAGGCTACCCACCGTACGGTGGAGTGCAGCCGCAATGGGCCCAAAGCTCACTACCTCCTGGTACCGTCGTACAAGCTGCTGCTTCGTATAGGAATCAGCAAATGTTGCAGTCAGGTTCACTTTCAATGGGGGTCGGGGCAGCATCGCCTTTGCAAACAGGAGCGAACGTCTTTGATGGTGCAGCACAGAAGGGGGTGAAAAATGACCTCGGACTTGTGTATGCCGACGAGAACACTTCGATGGTACGTGGGTACAAGTTGCCAAATTGTTTCAATATATAACTTAATGTGGCGCTTTTTTAAATTCTGCAGGAGGAAAAGCGTGCACTTCGACCGAAATACGCCTACAAACCACAAGGGGCAACGGGCGCTGTTGGTGCTGTGGCCTGACACAAGTAGCATATTCTGAACGAAGACAGTCGATCCAGGAGCTATACCATCAAGTAACTCTGACGTAGTTTGGCTTGTTCGCGGTTATCGAAGGGTACGACTTTGTTTTCGATTGGTTTGGTGGTCAAGGGATAAAGAAACATTGATTTTCCTCGTTCGCTAGTTGCTCACGGCTGTTCCTCAATGCTATTACACCGCAAAAAGGCGTTTTGTTCGTGGGAACAACGCATATGTGAGTTATGCTTAATAGTTTTGTGTACATCTCTCTCCCTGTCGTGGTTCTTATGTTTTGTTTTGATTTTTAGCACACTACTTCATTTGGAGTGGGTTTACATTGCCTATAAATCTGGGTAACCGCCATATTTCGAGCAGTAGCTCTTGAAGGACGCCGAGACTGGACTGGAAATCTGCTCCAGATCGTTCTCCTGCTCAATTATCTCCTCAGTCGTGTTGTTACCGACTTGTATCTCAGGTTCCACATTCGCCTGACTCCAATTCATTTTTGGAGCAGGTGCACTGACATCCATTCTGGTTGGTCGAGGACTCCGACTCAAGCTGCTCGTGCTGCTAGTGAATGAAGGTGGTCCTTGGGGGGCTTGATTGTTAACGATGGTGTTCGTGATAGCTGCAGCAGTAGTGGGAGACGGTCTCTCCATCGACTGGAAAGCTGTCAGATTGAATGCTCGCCTCGAGGCGCCATACCCGCCGTCATCTTCAGAATTACTGTCCGAGCTGCCAACAGATTTGCTGTGGCTCATCCAACGATTTAAAATGTTGCGGCCAAGAGTGTTATTCCGGCCAAGCGAGTTGTCGTGACTGATCGGGTTGTTGTTACTTGGTAAGTAGCACGATCCACGCCTCGCATTGACAGAAGGTGTTGGGGGGTCGTAAACGCGGAGAAAAACGTTTGTTGGAGAAGCCATAGCGTCGCGCTGAAAAGAGGTTTGGGCTGGCATCTCCGACTGAATAGTTCGGCCAAGTGGTGAGGAAATAGCGCCAAGTGGTGGAGTAACGGGTCCGAATGGCGGTGTGGCCGGCGGCGGCTGGTAGCCTTCGCCTTCGGTGTAGTGACTTCTGAGAAACGATCGACGTATGATTCGCGTGTGGGTCTTCAGCTCCTCTTGGGTTATATTGCGGCGATTTCCTTCCTCTTCGCTGTTGTTGGCATTGAGATCCACGAAAATTCCCGTGAGGCTCATGACCAGCACAAGGCTGGGCATTGTGAGCGGCGTGATGACGAAAAGTGACAAGGCCGGAAACGTCAGCATGAGAGCCAATAGCGCTGATTGACTAGCTTCTGAATACGACGAGTTCGCGACAGTGTTAATTTCAACCAGTGACATCCACACCAGATAGAAGGCCTGTCCGATTGTTGCAAATTGAAAGAGTCGAAGCAGCAGCTTAGGACTATTGAACCAGAACCGGTGGTCATGATAGTGTAGCTGTCTGTGGCAAAGTGCAGACATCTGCATTCGAATCATTGCGCGAACGGCAAGTGCTGCAGCCTTGAATTTCATTGCACTTTTCTTCTGATGAGCTTGCAAAATGCTTTGTAGATCATCACTGATGGCGTGGGAGTTCTCTTCATATGCGTTCTCGGGAGATCCTGGGATGGAGTCGGAACCGGAGGCAATATTATTGTTCTGGTGCAAGCGCTTACGTCCCCGATTGCGAACCCATGAGGTTTTCAGCTTTTTGTTCAATCGAGCTTGAATATCTCTTGTCGTGATCATTCGTAGACGGTCATCTACGATGCCTCGCAAGATCGTGAGCACTTTGAAGAAGATGACGATATTCACAAGCAGCAGCGATCCTCCCACGCCGATGATGATCCAGTGTTCTTGGGCGGGGAATATTGACGGTAGTAAGCAAATTACCACGAGGATGAGGAACGCGCTCGGATGGATATTGGTCATGTGCAGTAGCAGGTTGCGCATGCACAGCACATGGTACTTGGCGTAGCTCATCTGGTCTTTATTGTCTTCGCCATCTTCTGCCTGAACCCCATCGTACGGCATTGTCGTTGGACGAACTCCAAAAAGTCGCTCCATTTCCGAAGGATTCTTGTAGATGTATCCGCTCCGATTCTGGCAAATATTGTACGCAAGAATCTCAAAACTTTTCCAGAGATTCCACTGCTTGCGTACATTAAAGTGGAAACACCATCCTTCGCGTTGGTATCGCTGAAGCAGCAGACTAGCTCCATTTCCGAAGGATTCTTGTAGATGTATCCGCTTCGATTCTGACAAATGTTGTACGCAAGAATCTCAAAACTTTTCCAGAGGTTCCACTGCTTGCGTACATTGAAGTGGAAACACCATCCTTCGCGTTGGTATCGCTGAAGCAGCAGACTATACGCTCGAGTCCCCAACACAAGGTCCATACCAGACAGCGCTCTTGTTCTCATGCCCATTGTGCGGTACCCACCGTCACAATCTGAGCGTTGACGAGCTCTCATTGCCATGTAATAGTCGTCTGATGGAGTGTCGAGTGTACGTTCACAATCGTCGTTAAAGCTACTGCCAGAGCTGTACGGATTGAGATCACGAGCCAATGAAGAAGTATCGCGGATAAACGAGTGGCGCATGCGTCGTCCATTGCCACCGCAGTCGTCTCGATCACTGGTACTCCCAGCGATACTGAGGTGTCGAGGGTCGTAAGTGTCGTCATGGATATCGCTGATACTCTCTCGACGCTCATTAGGTTGTTTCTTGATCTCCCAGATCATCTTTGGTACAACTGTACCGATGAAAAGCAGTAGCAGCACAATGACGATGAAGTAGATCATGGTAAGGAACACAATGTAGTGGAAAAACTCATACAAATGAAGCTGCTCCGAAGCTGTGAGGTCGTTCAGTCGAAGCGATTTCAAAGCGCCACTGGTGTTGAGCGTGAAGATGACCATCGACAAGAAACCCAAGATCATAACTTCCTCGAAGATGCGGTTCACAATCTTGCGAAGCTGCGGACACTGGATAGCGGCGCGAACGAACTGGATTAATCGGTCCACGGCGATCGAAGTTGCGATGATCACTGCGAGCAGAAACACGGCGGTACGGAGGTTCTCATGCAGACACAACGTGTTGCCCACGCCCAAGAAGGATCCCCGACTGTGACAATACGCGCTTCCTTCTTCGTCCCCTCCTCCAGCCAGAACTCGTTGCATGTTAACGTGTATTCTTGAAGTTTCTTCCGATCCTCGAAGTTGCGAAGTAGCAGCCTGTGACAATACGCGCTTCCTTCTTCGTCCCCTCCTCCAGCCAGAACTCGTTGCATGTTAACGTTTATTCTTGAAGTTTCTTCCGATCCTCGAAGTTGCGAAGTAGCAGTAGCTGAAACGTGCAACGTGTGACCATTAAGATCGTCCAGAGTGAGCAACAACAATGTAAGTAGAGCGGAAGACTTGACGGGGACGCGACTGCTTGTAGGGCGAGCTCTGCGGAGGCCTCGGATCATGCCAATCACGTCGGAGAAGGAACTCAATACGCGTTAAATTTAATTCCGCAATTGGCTATTTGAAGCCTCTGCGGTTGAGGGTGGAAGTGGAAGTGGAGACTGCGTACGTCGCTTCGCCCAAGCAGAAACCGAGTCAAACGAAGCCTTGGGTGGTTACATCTTATGCTGGTGCACGTTGAACGTCTAGACGACAGCTGCTACTTGTGTACTTGTTGCTTAGCGATGCTTGCCCACACAAAGTCGGCTGGTGGAGGAAATCCAGACGCCCAAGATGGTAGAGCAATTGGACAACCCACTTTTTCCTGCTGTGTGCATTGGTGGAAGATGGGGAGAAGGTGCAGTGTAAGTCGCTTTTAGTCTCGTTTAATCGGCTCACGTTGCGTTGCGCACGAGATTCGCTTTAGCGAAAGGCGACAGGCTTCGTGTCCAGCTAAACTTGACTTGCATCGTTTTAATTAAAACAAAACATACAGCTGAACCAGCGCGCAACTGATATTGATACATGCAATGCGAACCAGCCCTAAGACAGCTGAAGCTGAAGCTGAAGTTGGGGAAAGGGACGTTTAACGGCGCTCGTAGGCAATGTAGCAGTTCGCCCATTCTCCACTAGAGACACAAACTTCAATTTATTGGATAGTGACGAGATACGTCTAGCTGGTGGCAAGATGAGACCGCGTCAACGTGCAAGATCAGGTCTAAAACTTCATTTGCTGGCCAATGCACAAGCGCCACCACACACTGACTACTGCAACTAGTGACAGCGCTATCGCCTTTGTTACTAGATAAAGATGACCTCACTATTCAATTGGAGCTAGAAGCAGTTACCAAGTGCCAATATGACGATTGCAACGGTGGACGATCGCCTTCTAGCTGCGTCTCGAGCGCATATTGAATCACTAGGTGACGCTGCTGAGGACGCCTTTTACACCATTGACCTTCAGCACGTCGCACATCAGTACAGACGTATGGTGACGCAGCTTCCTCGTGTGCTGCCGTTCTACACCGTCAAGTGCCATCCAGACACGCGCGTCTTGGCGCTGCTGGCCAAACTGGGTGCAGGAGTGGACTGTGCCAGCCAGTCGGAAGTAGATCTCTCTTTGAGCCACGGAGTCCCGCCCGAGCGAATCATCTTTGCTAACACGATGAAGCAGCGCTCCCACTTGCGCTTTGCTCGTGAGCACAAGGTCCCGCTCATGACTTTCGACTCGAATGACGAACTCGTCAAGATTCAAAACGAATTCCCCGAAGCGAAGCTTGTTTTACGTCTGCAAGTTGACGACTCCAAGGCGCGGCACCAGTTCGGACCCAAGTTTGGCGTTCCAATGACGGAGGTGCCGACGCTACTGGAGATAGCCAAACGTCTAGAACTTGATGTTGTTGGCGTGTGCTTTCACGTAGGCGTGGGCGTCCTGGAAGCCAGCGCGTTCGTAGACGCGATTGTGCGAGCCAAGGAGGCGTTCGCAATGGGCCTCGAAGCTGGTTATAAATTTACGCTGCTGAACCTTGGAGGCGGTTTCGCAGGGGACGACTTGGGTCCTGTCAAGTTCGAAGACGCTGCTGAAGCTATCAATGAAGTGCTGGACGACCTCTTTCCAGAAGACAGCGGTGTGGAAATCATGTCTGAGCCAGGACGGTACTTCGTGTCGGCTTGCGCCTCACTCACTGTGAACATTGTCGGACGAAAGCTCGACCCCGAACTTACCATTCGTGCACGCTTGGAGTCGGACCGAGAGCTCCCACGCTACATGTACATCCTGAATGACGGAAAACACGGATCTTTCAGTACACCTCATCTGTGTGTGGTGTCACCGCCCCTGATACTAAAAGCAGCCAATGCTAACGACTCCAAGTCTGTACCATGCAGCTTGTGGGGTCCAACAATGGACGGTAAGGATGCCATCACGCCACAGACGGAGCTGCCGCTTCTGGAAGTCGGCGACTGGATCACGTTTCCCCGCATGGGCGCATACAGTTTCGCTACGGGCTCGACCTTCAATGGGTTTTCACTTCCAAGTCGCATCTACATCGAAGAGGAATGTCAGACATACTGACGGACTGGGTGATCAACGATATGAAAAATCTGAGCTGCAAGCTGACGGTTTTAATATGTGTAGACAGAGTATACGGGCTTTACATATTAATACAAAGGTTTGACTGTAAAATCAATTTGAGCCTATTTGATGTACACCACTCCTACCTAGTTGCACACGCCAAAAAGAGAACAATCACCGCTCTCGACCTCGGGGTGGCATGAACGACCCGTTCTTCGACGAGGTATCTCGCCTATCGTTAGTGTAACATCTTCCTCACCTCCTCCATAATCTCTAATCCATCTCCATGTGTGTTTTCTCTCAAAATGCTGCAGGATGACGGCGAATTTGACGATTTGTACGAAAATTCACGTCCATCGACTTCTTCCCTCGCTGTGAGACCGAAAGAGCGCAAAAACGACGTTCCTGTTGCTTTTCCAATAAATCCACGTGTAGCTCCATCGATGCGCAGTCCTGCAGTTTCCAGTAGCATTGATGATACCCCGAGGTTCTTTGAAGCAACAAACGCAGAGCGAGCAGCACAGCGTAAAAAGGATAAGGAACAACAGAAGCAGCTTGCAAGAGACACAGCTTGGGTGAACAGTTCCACGCTGCCACCAACAGTTGCAACGCATCGCGTTTCTAGTGATTCCTACAGCATCGTGGAGCGTCCATCTCATACATCAAACTCTCCTGTACAGAACCAAAGAGTGGACAGTATTGGTGCAAATGCTACTGAAAGTACTAGACGTTCGAAGGGCCGCTTCACTCGAGCACTTAAGCGGTTCTTTGGTGTGGGATCAAAGTCCAAGGAGAAGGATACGTTGCCACCAAACACCACAAAACCACCATCTCCTGAGCCATCAATTCCACCAGAGGAAATTTCTACCGAAGCGAACCTTGTGAATGTACCTGAAGACTTAAAACAAGACAGTGGCATGCTGATTGAGTCAGCTTCGAATGGGCTTCAAAGACACAGTGCTGGAAGTTACTATGGAACGAGTGGCCAAAATGTAGCTCCGCAAGAGAGCTTTCGAAGTACCATGAGAACGTATACTGACCCAAATGAAGTTAGGAATCGTCTTGAAGCTACTCAAGCTGATGACACACGCCAGCGTATGGGGCAAACTCAAGAAAAAGCTGAGCTCAAGCGTCGAGGAACGTTTGATGATCTGTTTGAGTCGCCAAAAACTGATAAAGCCAACGATTCAGCTGGAGCAAATGGATGGACAGTTCGTGATGGTGAAAATTTAAATGTAGAACGTGTATCATACGGTATTTCTGCTGTTGGAGTGGCTCGTTTTGACCAACGAAGATCTATGGATGAAGCTGATGAGTTTACGCTCGATGACGCGTCAAAACCGAATCAATTGTCAACGCGGTTGTCTAACCATTCTACTGAGGCTTGGAGTCGGTCTGCTGCTATGTCGTTACTTGGTGATCGAAAGGAGGAGACTCAATCCGAGGGTTCAGCGTTTACATGGAGCAATGTACGATCTTCCCCTGGTGTTGGAACAGCAACGTATGCTGTTCCAACGAGTCTTCAGCAAAATGCGGTTTATGAAGATGATCGATCTTTTTTAGCTCTACACGATACTCCTTCTGCTCCACTAGGTAACATCATGGATGACTTGAAGCGGAATACGAGTTTAAAAAAATCTCCAGTCAAGGAATCAGTTGACGACTTCTTTGCTGAATTTGAAGAGCCAAACGACTATGTGTTTGACCCTGCAACGGGTGGGTACGTGGCAGCAAGAGCTCCTGTAAGAGCTGCAGTATCTCGTCCTCTTACTCGACAAGTATCAGCGGAACGACATTCTCCTCGAACAGGTTCAGAGAAGGCGGTTCCAAGAGATAGTGAACGTGATGACTACGCTCCGTCGGAAACGAAAGGGAGGGTGACAAGTGTGATTGAAAAGGAAGATGCAGAGGTTGATGACCAAGTCGCTGACATTATTGTGGACAAGATTAGTTCTCTTGAAGGAGAGTTAGCGGCGCTCAAGCAGCTAATTCGTACTCGAAAAGGAGGCAATAACAGCCGTGGAGTGCGAGAGAGGCAGGTTACCTCTGCAAGGCCAAGAGTTCGCAAGGAGAGCATCTTTGATAACGACAGCAGTGATGAAGACGGTACGAAGCCGAGTGATCCCTACGCTTCTTCGATTCAGCCGGCAGCAAAACGAGCAGGCAAAAGGAGACTTGGAAGCAAAAAGAAGGTTATCAAGAAGCGCAAAGACTCTTTTGCTGATCTGTTTGAGGACAGTCCGAACGAAACGGAGACTTTTGGTGGTGCATCTAGCTACGAAGCGTTGTTCCAAACGGGGGATAAAGCTACAGAAAGTAACAAAGACGAAGACAGTGACGAGGAAGTGGATTTAACATCAAAACCGATTAGGAAAAGTACCACAAAAGCGAGGCGGCGATCAAGTCGAAAAAAGATTGGTCCTGTAATGTCTAAGGAGGACTCCAGCGAGCCAGAGGTTGTATCACTTAAAGGGCGTCGTGCTAAACGACCCCTTCGGCGTAAGAACGACGACGAACTGGAGGAAGCAGGCATTTTTGACTCCACTGATCAAGTGGTTACGAAGCCGGTGGTCGATGTTGTGCCGGTGTCAAAATCTCTGCAAATGCATGCAGAAGAGGAGGATCCAATTGATGCTTTGTTTGACATCTCCACTGATCATGACGTGGCCAAACTTTATGGGGACGAAGATGCTCACGATAGAGATGAGAAGAACGGTGTGATGGAGTCTCAGCCTGGCTTGGTAATGAACGGTAATAGTGCTCTGAGAACTGAATCGGACGCTAGTGGCGCGACGAACGTACAACCTGTTGAACCTGCCGGCGTTAATTCTCCGGACTCGCTAGGAATAGTTGACGCTGACGAAGAAGAAGAGTTTTCGATTAACTGGACAAAGATGCGAAAAACCAAGTCACAACGACACAAATCTCGCAGAAACCCGTCTGTTTCGACGGTATCTGATGCTGAAAGCATTTCTGCTGATCGTTCGGCAGAAAATATTCTTTTGGACTCAAGCTTGGTGGGTAAGGGCCCAAAACCTACTCCTTCTACTACTTCGACTACAGTTGTGAGTGACCAAGTTACAGGTCCACAGACTGTTCTGGCAGACGCTTCATCGAACTGGATGTCAGTTAGCACCTTGGAGAATGAGACGTTGAATTTAAGTATTACCGGAGACATGGATTTGCATCCAGTGGGTGACAATGAATCGCTGGAGCCATCAACTGACGAAAAGAAGAGTGATGAAGAGAATGCCGCCCAGTCTCCTCTTGCGACGCCAGAGTTAGCAGAGAGGACAAGTGCTGACGACAATTTAAGTGAACGAGATGATGCAGATGAAGATCCAGCAGTGAATCTACATTCTGCTTCTACAAAAGCGGATTATCCTATTGAATCTGTGGCCAATTTTGACATTTTTGACAAGTCGAGTGATGTGAATTTCTTGTCAGCAACTTCGTCTACAAACCTGAAAGCCCCCAATCACGATGATGACAGCGACGGTGACGAAAGAATATCACTTCCTGATGACGAAGAAACTATTAGTTTTGAGATTAAGGTTCCCAAGAAGCGAGTATCTGTGCTTAATGCAGCAGCTACCACAAACTCTGAACCAGAACGTCTTGCGTCTTCTCCTCCATCTCCTACATCTTCAGTGGATGAAATCGTCGAGTTTGGAAAATATGCAACATCTTCCGTACCTTCGTCTATGGATGGTAGTGTTGATGATCTGGAAGATCCGCCACTAGGTGATGAAGAAGTGCTTGGGAAAGTTGAATCTCAAGCTTTTGATTCGGATTGGCATCAAATGCAAGCGAAGGAAAAGGAGCGAAAGAAGCGGCTTCAAGCCAAGCAGCGCCAGGCACAGCGAGATAAAGTTCTGCGGAAACAAGGACCGTCGTCCAGATCATACACTGGTAGCTCATCAGCTCAAAGTTTATCCAAAAGCAAGTCGAAGAACAGCAAGAAGAAGAGAAAAGACAAAGATGACACCGTTTCCTCTTCACAACACAAGAAAAACGGATCACGAAAACATCGACATCGCGATGGAAGTGGAGACAGCACGACTGCCTCACAACCTTCACGTTCATTAACAGAACTATGATTGAGCGTTAGTAGGGAGAAAAACGCGTTTTAAACCTATGCAAAGGTACTCAACAAAGAATTTACAATATAGATAAAGGCTCGAACCCCAGTCTGCATCGTCGAGGTACAGTAGAGTGAATCTCAATCTCAATGCTTCGTTCGCTTGAGAGGTTTTTGGTGCAATGCAAGAAGCCAGAGACGATGAACTGACGGAATAATGTCTTCCACTGCAACACGATCACTAGGATTAGCAGCCCATCCAGCCTCGAGAATCTCAGCACAAGCTTTCGGTATGGAAGGAACAAGTGGAGGTCTCTCACCATTTGCAACCGATCGATATACTTGAAGGTGAGATTTGGCTTCCCATGGACTTCGTGTCGGTACCATAATTTGCCACAGTGTAATCATGAGACTGTAAACGTCTACAGCTGTGCCGTAACGAGCTGTTTTGCCACCTTTGATCATCTCTGGAGCCATGTAATCCACTGTACCAGCGATCGTCATGGTACCATCCGTCCTTGGTCGTAGCAAATTGGCTTCACCAAAATCCGCGAGTTTAATCCGGAACTCCTGACCCACGAGGAAATTGTCCGTCTTAATGTCCCGATGTAGCAGAGGAGGTGAAAAACTGTGTAGATACGCAACCGCGCGACAGGCGTCCAACCAAGCCTTGAGCTTCGCTGCCAAGTTCCAAATCTCGGGGTTTTCACGCAACGTCAAGTCCAGCGCACCGTATTCGCAGAATTCAAAGATGAGAGAGATGGATGGCGGCACCACACACAAACCATAGAAGCGAACAACATTCGGGTGCGAGAGCTGCACGTTCAGCGCTGTTTCGCGCGAAAAGCGCGTCACTTCGTCGTTTGTCACCTGCACATCGGTGTATATCTTGATCGCAATTGGCACTGGGGTGCTCCTGCGCAACGTTCCTCGCATCACAATGGACGTCGCTCCTTGCGCAACGATACAATCCAGCGCCAAAGCCGAGAAATCCACCACGTTATGACGATGTTCCTCAATCATGTGGTGCACGTCGTACACTGACGTTCGTGTGGAGAAACTCGTGATCATGCCGCGTTCAGACAGAATGTTCATATAACGACGCATTGCGCTGGAAGACGCTGGTACAGCTGATCCACCGTCGTCAATGGCCAGCCAGTAGCGAGTATCTGCACGCAGAGACAGTAGAACGCCAACGACGACAAGCGCGTCTAACCCCGTGGCAATACAGTGAATAATTGGTAATGTGGTGGTTGCGTCCACGTTCGCAAGTCCCATAACGGAGCTGAAGATGTTTGCGATCGATGTGACGACAGCAGTGACGAAGAAAAAGTCAAACGTAGCTCGAGCACGGAAAACGAACTTAGCCCACAAGTAGAAGATGAGGAGCAAGACGTGAATGGTCAGTGCGATACAATCTGCAATATCGTGGCCCACTTTGAACAGCGTCATGCTGCAAATCACAAAGACAACACATACGGCTCCAGAGTAACAAATCGCGCGAAGAACGGCTTCTTTGGAGACGCTGCGCTGGATCATCAGCATGGGCAACAACTGTAAGCCCCACACCGATGGCATTGTAACCAGACTGCATGGATAACTAGGATCTTCCGCCATTGTCAATGCGCTGTACGTTTTATCACTGTCACTGGGATAAGCTTGAAAGCTGACGAAGTAAAGCACTAAACCAATTGTCGATAAAGCGGCCATTGTGTACCAGATCGCTTCATAACACGGAAGCATAAACGCAGACTCTAATCCCATTCAACAGAACACAAAATTAATTAGTAAACCACAATACTCCGAGTTGTATCCAGTTAGTACGTACTCAAGTTGGAGCTGATGCTGCATGGAGCGCTCCTCAGCACCCGTTTGCGACTGCGACTGCACAAAATCCCCATCCAGAGCGACACCACCATAAACACAAAATTGTTCATCGCGGGTATCAACACTCCAGCAATATATGCTGTTGACGCAGTGTAGCTTTCCATACTGCCAGGAACAGCACACCGTGCTACCATGTGGACTTTATCCGGTGCCGCGTCGGATAGCACCGCAGCGATACCGACAGCCACCGGTACACTAAGTACAGCCAATAAGAGCGTGAGTTTCAGTCCCATTGACTCCCAATTGGGCACCATTCGTTGCCAGAGCGCCATGAGCTTCTGCTTCGGCTTCCAGTGGTGCATTCGTCGACTAGGACCTTTAAAGCATTTGCGAAGTCTTAACGCCCATCTGGCTTTGCGTTCCGCCGGTTCCATAGGCGGAATCCTATCCAGAAAGCTGCTACGAGAACGGTTATTCTCGCTTGGGGTGTTTAAATCAATAGGTTCCACGTCGAAAGAGCCACGACGTCCAGACGCATTGGTTGTGCTACTGTTCCGTCCTTCTCCTTTCTGCTCCAAAACTGAGTGCAGGATGGAGGATCCTGCTTGCTGAAGTCCTACTCTGTGTCCTGCGTCCTGAGCAGCTGCCTGTTGTATGTCTGTGTCAATAAGGATAGACCCTTCTCTCGTGGGCATAATGTTGGCAGGATTGGTGAAGACGCTTGCTCCAGTCATCGGGAATAAGTCGCTGATAGAATCCAGACGGTGGAGATTGATGTGCTCGCCTCCTCCTTCGCTGCGGGTTCCATCTCCATCGCTGTGAGCTGAGGGTGTGGGAGGATATAGGCGACGTAATGAATGCAGCGATTGAGGCACTCGGTACGTCGCTGGACGAGCTCGTAGAGGTCCAACGTCGCTGTGGGTGCTGTGTAGAAGCTCTGGGGACAGTTGGTCGTCACTTTCTAGCAACACGAAGCTCGAGCGAGGCGACGCCGGGACGCCATCGTGACGTCCTGGGGAAGACGCCATGCCATGCGTTCGAAATATTGGTATTGGAGACTTTTAAGCTGGTCAAAACTCGTCATAGACGATATCAGATATCAATGTAAAAGGTGTGGTTGTATTTAACCAGCTTGCAATAGTATCAAAGGTATTTGATTGGTGTATTGGAAAAGAGAGGTAGAGGTGCTCGCCCATCACAAACTGGCCATTCTTGTAAAATTTAGCGCACGCAAGGCACAATTTACTGCCAGCACTACTTCCTGCTCCTCTAAATGTGCTCTTGAACAAGCATCACAAGATATGATGTGGCTGTCTTCAGGAACATGCTGAGAATACGTGACGTATTTTCCGTCAAGAAGGCTGGTGCACTACATGTAGCAGTGACATGGTCTGCTGGTTCAGGGAATTGCACCGAGCTAGTTGTAGTGGCCGTTCCTGCCAGCGTGGTGGAGAGTGCAATTAACATGAGTAGCCGTTCTGATTTGGTCGACTTGCTCACCACGTCCACTAGTTTGCATCCTGTTGCCAGATTGTCGTTCAGACTACCGGTCATCAAGTTTATACTTGTTCTACGCTGTAGTGGTTAGTTAGCTACCTACAGTACTATTAATTAATACAAGTACATGTATTAATACATGTACCGGTGTGAAAACCGGCTGCTTTACCCATTTCGGTTGCGATATGGACGCTGATTTATAAACCTCAATATTTCGTTTATGACTGACCGACCCTGAATTATTGTCACTCGCTCAATTTTATGTCATGAATAGACTGACCTATTTAAAGCAGGTGACCGAATTAAATGACTTGGAGGCTTGATCATTGCGTAAATATCAATTCAACCAGCAGCAAAGAATCACCATGCCTACACTAGTACGTGTTGGAATTCATATCAATGACCTGGTACAACAGCAAGTTGGGAAAGAGATCTGAGAAATGG